>VOPJ01013372.1:10249-66505 GCA_014673585.1 Semibalanus balanoides
GCTGTACGGTAGTTGAACAGAAACCGTGACACTTTTGTGTTCACTGAGCCCCTTTCCTGTTTATTGAAACTGCGTTTAAATGTCTGAACAGCCCGCTCTACCAGCCCATTCGACTTCGGAGAAAAAGGAGGCGAGGTCAGGTGACAAATACCGTTAACCCGACAAAATGCCTCAAACTCTGGGGAGACAAAACACTGGGCGTTGTCAGAAACCAGTGTGTTGGGGACTCCCCAACACGCAAATGAGCATCTCAGCTTCTCTAACGTTGTCTCGGTCGTAGCCTGCCGACACGGAAAAACGTCCATCCACTTAGAATGGGCGTCAACTATAATCAGAAACATGCTGCCATGGAACGGGCCACAATAGTCTATATGCACCCGCTGCCAAGATCCAGACGGCCACTCCCAGGGATGGATGGGCGTCTCAGGCAGGCTTGTGCGCCATTCTTGACAAATGGAGCATTTACTGACCATTTCCGAAATATCCCTATCCATGTTTGGCCACCAAACATAGCGTCTCGCGATTGACTTTGTCCTGCTCTCCCCACAGTGGCCACTGTGCAGGAGGCGCCGCAGGCTCGGGCCTGTCACACGAAAGGTCAGATTACAATTTACAAACGAAGGCCTTTGCTTGTTACGTCAATGGATGGCAGTACCAATAGCTTTGATTGTTCTTTCTGTGTGGTGTGTGTAAGACATTGGGTTGTAGCATGTGTGGTCCCACGCTGGAAGAGACCTGCAGGCTGCCGCCGAACGGCCCGTCAACCAACATAATCCCTGGTCCTGGAGTATGCCTGAGCACGCTGCACTACTGGATTTAGTGCCTTCGTGCCTCCTCTATCTGAAGCTACCAGCTTTCCAGGTGGAAACAAGAGCAGAACACCACCAGCAGTGGCAGAAAGAAGTAAAAGAGGCCTCAAGAACGCGAAATGGGGCTGCGCAGGTCGACGAGCCGCGGCGGAAGGCAGTGGAAACTCAAACGACGGAAACACCGCCGGGCGCCCGCTGCGCCTTTACGCTTGGCAGCCGACTTCGCAGGCCTGAAATCAGAGTCAACCAAGCAGCTGATCCACCAGATAAACACGATCCTTTGCAGGCCGTCAGCTTGCTACCCACAACTTGGGGACACTTCTAGCTGCAGCTGATGTATCAGCAAGCAAGTAGGCGCCGAGTAGGTAGTGAGTCGTGTGAGCGATGATAAGATCTTTCGTCATGTTGTGTAATGTTGTGCATTGAGGTACATTAAAGAGACACCGGAAATGTATGGTTCTCCTTTTTCCAGCCCACTGAGGGCATTAGGAAAACGGCAAATAAATTTGCCAAACCTGGTTTGTAAAATAAAGTAAAAAGCTCTACCATTTGATAACGGTCGTCAAACACAGCTTCAATTAGATGATTTACTCATTCATTACCATGAATTAACGCAAAAGAACCATAATAGTCCTGCACGAACACTAGCGGATTCCAAATTGGGGGGGGGGTTAGGCAGAGGCTTTACTCCTTCCACATGTCGCCTGAAATGGGCGAATTTGACACATTTTAAACTGTAGAAGGAAAATCTAATTAACTTTGAATAGGCATGTTTGCTTAAAACCTTTTCAATAACGTAACACAGAAGTAAATCCAATGAGTTTTTCAAATTTGTTAAACTTTTGAAATTTAGACCCCCAAAATCCACGTTTCTGATCCGCCTAGTTCGTACGAATAGAAGCAAATTTGCTCATAAGCTTAATTAGTAGTAGTTTAATCGCTAAAAAGTCATCTGTAATCATTTTCAGGAAAACGACAGGCACTACGAATAAATTCAGGCTAAACTGGTGTTTGGCCACACTGTGCGCGGGTCGGGCGGCGGCCCGTGCGCGGTGGCTAACATTACCACAGGGGTCGCAGGGACAATGCTTACCATTACGCTTATATATGAAGTTGTTGATCGAAACAAAAGCGTCATACATGTCGCAATATGATGCAACCATATCCTGGTGTATTATTCTAGTGTATTTAGTGTATTTCTGTATTTCTAGTGTATAGAGTATTGAAGTGTATTTCTGTATAGTGTATTGTAGTGTATTTCTAGTGCATACAAAAAAAAATGGAGTACCCAGTGTATAGTGCCCTGCTCTGTGGTGATTTCATCGAAGCCAGGGGCCTTGTTATTCTTCATGGATCTTATGGCTTCATCCACTTCACTTACATTGATCGGGATCTACTTGATCCAGATCATTATAGTTTCGCTTCGTACTTATTGCAGACGTCTATCCCACTACTCCAATTCACTGCTTCTTTCCAGTTCTTATCCAAAGCTGTTACTCTCAATTGGCCTGTACCTGTGCGAACGAAATGAGTTAAAACGTTGCGCGATCTCATTTGGTTTAAATACTTCCGTGCCGTCCACCACGATTCTCTGTATTACCCTATTGCTTCTGGATTGTCGCATGGAATAAGAAGTATCGTCTGGATAGATGGCTGCATTCCATTTCTCTTTTTACATCGTCCCTCTGTTTTTTTTTCTGTAGTTGTTGTCTTCTCTGCTCATTCAAATATTGTTTCTTGATTGTTCGAAACATTTCCTCTGCCTTGTGTATATCTTGTCCATTAGCTGATTTCCAGGTCTGTTTCGCCGCTATACATTTTTTCCTGTATTCTGTTAGCATTGGGTTCCACCAGTGACTCGCTCGGTTGTGTTTTCCCCTTCTCGGTAGGACTTCTGCTGCTCTTCTTAATCCTTCAGCTACTTGAGCAATGCTGTCAGCGTTCTGCATTATACTACGGATCCTCTCATGATATTCTTCCGTTGCGCCATTTCTCCTGGCTCTTTCCCAGTTTATTCGTGGTCTTCTTGATGGACTTTGTTCATGCACAGTTCCGGCTGCCGTTATTGTCATCAATACTGGTTCATGGTCTGATTTATTTAACGCGCTGCGTTCTGGTACATTATATATCTTAATCAAGTCGACGTGAAATTTGTCGACGAGAAAATAGTCTAGCAGTGATACAGGCGTCGTTTCTTGCATGTAGAATGACCACAATCCATCAATTTCTGTCTGTTGGATCACAAGATTATGCTCATGCATGAGTTCTGTAATGTACCTCTTGTTGTAGTGGGTGTCTCTTCTCAGGTCAACATTCAGGTCAGCTCCAATAATAAACATTCTCCCAATTTCATGTTTCACTACGATTGCGCAAATTCTGTCTATCGTCTCCTGATACTCTATTATCTTATCTGCAGTCGTTCCTGTTGGCATGTAGGCAGCTATCAATAACATTTCAGTGAGGTATCCCTGTACAATTAACTGCGTACTTACTCCTTGGGCTGCCCGGTGTCGCCACAATGGTATCAATTAGCTCTTCTTTGCTATTATGGCAACACCACCATGACCACGTGCTCCCTAATTCGTCAGCTAATTGCATAGTTCGTAGTATGTGTCGTAACTTTTGTGGCAATCACAATATAGCCATCCCTTCTTAGGCTAACTTTCTTGGCTTGCTTTTGACGTCCATGTCTCATTCAGAAGGATAATGTCGGCATTTGCTAACAGTGAGTTTGTGAACTCGTCTTCAGCCTTATAGCCCCGACAGTTGTATTGGACGAGATGAAGTTTTTTGTCTGACCACCGATATCCCTTCTCATGCCATATTTTGAGTTCCAGATGATAGTAGTTTGGTCTCTTCGGATTCTCCCCATTTGGTGTTTCTGTTGAAGCAGGTTTGTCTTGCTGTTTGTTTTCCTAAAGCTGATTGCTCGCTCTCTGTCTTGTGCTGCCATCCCCTTGATGTGATTCACTTCCTCCTTTTCGTTTTGTCTATACCACGGGTGCCATGGTTGTCCTTGGTTAGGCTGTCTTTCTTCTTTGCGTGTGGCTTGGGAGCATGTTGCTATAATCTGACATCCTGTTTCCACAGCCCTCGGGTGTCGTATCTCTGCGGGTTCGTGTTTCTCGTGCCATGTCCTCTGTATGTTTTTTATATATGATGGGGTGGGCGAGAGGTTAGTGTTTGACGACGGTTGTCTGGGCGTCTTGCTGGATACCAGTGGCTCGTTTGCTCTACCTGCAGATGTATCTTATTCTCCTCGGTACGCTGTTGCCAGTCATTGTGCTGCTGTTGGTTATTCCTACTATATTTGATAGCTTGTCTGTAGTCCATCTGCTGTGTCTGTGGATATTGATTGTGACATAGTTTATGCTGTTGTTGTCTGGTTTTGTGAGCTTCAATGTCGTCGAAAGGCTTCAGTGATCTCTGTGCGGCCTCTCCGATCCCATGCATCATATTTCTCTTCTAGACTCCTCTCAGGTGCTACTGGATTCCTCTCCGTCACATGCTGTTCTAGTGTGCGATGGTTGAACACGCCGCTTAAAGTCCTTGGGCTCTCTTGTGGGTCGGATGCCTTTCCACCACCATATTTCCATAGGATTTCCATAGGATTGGTTTGAAGCAGAGACTATCATGGGTGCCCAAACCCAAGCCCAGCCCAGCCGAAGCCCATGAACACCAAGCCCAGACCAGACCCATTCAAATGAATAATATTGATACCTATGCCCATTGGGGCCCATTCAGATAAGGCAGATAATTATTTTCACAAAATTTGCAACAATTACCCTAGCATGTTGAGCTTTCATACTATTAAAGGGAACACTGCCACCTTCCAAAAAGTTCCTCAAAATGTACGCCGTTTGTGGTGCAAAATATGAAGTATTGCTGCTGACACGATTATGACATTTGTTTCTCACAAACATTGCTCAATTTCATGAAAAATGCGTTTTCATATTTGGGCTCAGAGGTGCGGCAGCAACTCACACTCTTGGCGATGTCCTCCCCCTCTGGCTCAGAGTCTCCGGAGGGCTCCTCCTCTCCGGGCGCCGCCTCCTCAGCCTCGTCGTCGGCCACCGAGCGTGCCTTGTGAGCAACCGCCGGCCCGGAGGCCTCCGAGCCGGACAGATCGTCCGCATCCTCACTGTCAGACATACTGCAGTGCTGTCTGTCAACAGAGGCCAGGTTCAGATTCAGATTCAGATTCATGTATTGCGGCTCCGTCCACGCAGATGCGAGGCTTTTCAGTTGCCAATGTCACATAATATGGAATAGATAGGCTCTGGGTACAACCAAAACATACACGCACGACCATAATCATTCAGGACAATACGATTCGATCATTCTTAGTTTGATCCAGCGCATATCAGCCAGATCGGCTTTTGAAGCGTGACATCCGCCATGGTGTCCCTGCTAGCTTGTAGGCAATTTATTGTACAGTTTTGCACCACCATAGACAAGCCTGCGTTTCCCCGTTCACTATCTAATTCTTGGCAAAGCACAGTTTTCCCGGAAAACTGCAGGGAAACTGTGCAGTAGGAGTTGGCTGAGGTGCAAGGGGCATCGCTTGTCAGAGCATACTGCAGTGCTGTCTGTCAACAGAGGCCAGGGAAACTGCACAGGTCAGATTGGCTGAAGTCCAGGGGGCATCGCTGTCAGACATACTGCAGCGCTGTCTGTCAACAGAGGCCAGGGAAACTGCAGGTCAGATTGGCTGTGTCAAGGGGCATCGCTGATGGGGGAGACCCACACTCTCAGAAGGCGGGGATTGATCCCCCCACACATTTCTTGCGAGGAACGCTTCAGGTCAACGGGTGACCGTCCAAGTCAAGTGAATGACCTAAAATCGACCAAGTCCAAAAAACTATTTTGCTCTGTCCGTCGTAATTATTTAAGTTATGAATATAAAATGATTTGGTTAGCATCAAAGTGTTGGTCGTTGAATTAGCTATCTGACCATATATTGATTTTTAGGTCTGGGTTAGTTAATGAACCACTAGGAACGGAAGTCCTCACCAAAGATGAAAAAAGCTATGGGCGATTAGCATTAGCAGCCTCGACTCGATCACGTCCGGAAAAACGATCAGAAAACATCAAAATTAGAAAGTTTGTATGTGTTACTTGTTAAAAATTAGAAAGTGTTAAATGTAAATAAAAATGCATGCTTCCGATCAGTTTTTGCTCCTCAATCCAAACAAGTATTTTTTTGTTTCGGGGATCGTGAGGCCGTGTGCTTAGACCAAAAAAAATCGAGCCACGGCTGCAACTAAAAAATCGAAGCCAAGAAAAAGCAGCCGGCCTCATTTTTCCGTTATTGATAAAGGAAATGAGGAGAGCGCGGTACGTGCAAATATGTTTTTGTGATCCAACGCTCGCTGCATAGTCGGACGGCGTCGTAAATTTATGTTTGTGATTGTACGTTGAACTCATATAATATCACTAGGTTTGGTAATCTGTATGATACCAGACCACAAGTGAAGAGGTGGACGGCTTGCTGCAAATTGGGATGTTTTACATCGGTTTTATTTCAAAAATAATGAATTAATTCAAACTTACATCGTAATACAACTACAGATACTTTTATGTTTCCGCCACTGGGTTATCACTACTTTTGTATGGAATAATATTCATGAGATTACCTCGCGGAAGTACTCCAAGTTGCAACGAGTGATTGGCTCGCGACAACAATACTTCTGGCGTCTGCGAACATTCCGAAGGAAAAATATGTAAACAACGTCTCCAGGGGGGTCGTCATGACTATGCGTCCGTAACGTGTCCGACGCCGTGTCCACTGACGGTCCGCAAATGACGATCGATTTCACCAATGGGGATGGCGGATGGGAGATGCTATTTCTTTGGTAAGACTTGACAGGTGCGTCGACGTGGCACTTCTCGGTCTACTAAAGAAAACTCGCGTTCGACCCCGACGCGGCAACATGACCTTATATGGGCAGGGTCTTGGGCGGTCTCCTAGTGTCTAATCCTTGCATTTTTGGAGAAAATGACCAATTAGCGAGCTGTAGAGACATTTTGATCTATCAGTAGTGCCCAATTCGTCCTGCTGGCACTAAGGTATTAAATGGTAAGACGTTCAATAGGTCCCGATTTAACACTATTCTGAATGGGTGTGTGACGTTCACGGTGCTGTGACGTTTTCCGGTAAACGTTTTCCCGTTTAACCAATAAACCTTTCACCATGAAAATGGCTGGTTTAATAATTGTTTTTTATTTCATGAGAATTAAGCGGTCGCGGTCCGGGCGTCTCGGTGTCGGTCGTGCATTGGTTGGGCTTCAAACCCAGCCGCGATCTCGGGTTCGGCCCCGGGAAACGCATTTTGTATGCCATGCTTGTGCAATTAAACGTTACGACATATCATCAAACCATTTCTACAGCAGGAGTCTCTTGGATATCGCGTAGTGACGAGCGGCCCTAATTTAGAACATTAAAAACATCGATTATTATATATTTCGGCCGGTACCTATACGCGATTGATATGCATTAGCTATTTTTATCACAGTTGTATCAACTAACTCATCACCAGACACACAGTCCCTTCGGGTATTCGACGCTACCTGGGACGCGCGAGGCCGCAGACCCCGGCATAGGAATAGCGATTCATTTGTCGGATAAAAAAACAACAACTATCGGTCGTTGTATGCTCGATAGAAGCGTGGTTGCGAGGCCTGCAGCAATAGTCCTCATAGGCAAGGCCATTAGTCAAAATTGTATGACCTTACAGCAGCAAAGAAAGGAATGGATTATACAAAAATAAATCACCTGCCCTAAAACGCAGCCCCCACCTTGCTTTATTTTTTGGCTTCTTTTTCGATCGGTTGTACGAACTTGGGCGCGCCCTTTTGCGCCATGAGCTGTCGCAGATAAACTTTCTATGATAACGAAAACGCAGCCCGTGGGCTCGTTTTTGGGTAACTTGTTTTGTTGCTGCGATTTTTTTTCTGTGACTTGTTTAATAATAACGGATGGCTCATGAATTGATAAAAAAATCGAGCCGATGGCCTCGATTTTTTTTATAAGAACGGCCCTCTGGTCATTTTTTAAAGTTAAAAATTTAAAATATGTTCATAAGTTTCTTACACTTCGGGCACCATCACTGGTCAAAAAATAAAGATATTGCTTTCAATTTGATTTGAGTATTGTTCAGAGTAAGTTCTCTCACATATATTCCGTTTGTTGGCGCGCCCATAAAAACAATCATCACATATATTCCGTTTTTTTATCTTTGAAATTTATGATTTTGTGTTTTTTTTTTTTACTTTTTGGGGTCAAAAACCCACAAAAAAATCCAGAATTGCCATTAGAAAGAAAATAACATTTTACGTCTTAAGTCGTCTTGAATAATTTTCGTTTTAAATTTGCTTCAAAACTCTATTTTCTATGATTTCTCCAATATTTCACGCTTTTTTACAAACATTACGTCATCAAAACACCATTATCTACAAGAAAAATATTGACTAATGTTAATGAAAATTTAAGAGGACACGTATAATTGTTGTAAACTCAGCTAGTAAAAGTTTCAGAAATATGCGCCACATGTGTAAGAAGGGTTGATTCAAGGAAAATTCAGGGGGAGGGCCCCCCGCCAGGTTTCCCCAAGGCCCCCCCCCCCCCCCCCGGAAGGCGAGGGTTAATAGCAGAAAGCTGGGATGGACACAAAGTGGGGTCGTCTGTCCTCTTTTAGTTAGTCAAGTAACAATACGCATCAATCAATTTTGTAGGCCGGTAGAACGATTAATTTGAAAACGTTTTGACACCAGAAAAAATAAATCCAGGTCAGGTCACAAAGTTACGATGTCACAACCAAAAGTCTGTGAAACGTTTTTTTAGCTGATGGATGCTCTCATGCTACTGAACTCATTAGTATCATCACATGGCGTTAGAAATTGATCATGACGGTCATCAGTGGTGGATACAAAGGGGAGGCATGCCCCTGTCCCCTTTGAGCCTCAAAGGGGCCCAATAGCCCTAGGGGGCCCATAGCCAATCAAAGTCTCTCTTAACAAATTTCACCTTGTTTTCAAACAAATCGCAAGTGCCTTTGTTGGCTCTGACCTCCAGAGGACCCATTCTGGCCTACAAAGAGCCCTTTTCTGGTCTCCATAGGGCCAATTTGGCCTCCAGAGGGCCCACTCTGATCACCAGAAGGCCCATTCTGACTTGAAGAAGGCCCATTCTGGTTTGAAGAGGACCATTTGCACGTGAAAGGTATATTTTGAACTAAAGGGGTCGATTCTAGTATATATTTTTCTTCATTGTCAAAAGAACCCCAAGGCTTGAGGGGGCCTGAGAGGGCCCACTTCACCATGTGGCCCTCTCCTTGACTGAATCCTGGGTTCACCACTGAAGGCCATAATGTAACTGTTTTGAGCCAAATACAACATGGCTCAGGAAATCACACTAAGCCCTCGTGAGCTCAGAACTGGCCCACTAAATCAATCTAATTGTGTATTGTATCTCCTTAAATCAGTTGCTGGCACTAGGTCATCAGGATCAATTTTTGACATCAATTTTGTTATCCAGCCCAATAGTCAAGGTATGGGGGAAAATGACCGATTTTCAAATGGCAATTATGAAGCAATGGACAACTGTAGTGATGGGATGAATGGCACATGAATCTTTGCATTGTGGCCATAGGCGTACCCAAGGGGGGGGGGCAAAAGGGGCAATTTCCCCCCCCCTGAAGGGACCATGGCAGTGCCCCTTTGCCAAGGCCCCCTTTGGAAATAGGGCCCAAAGGGCCCTATTTTCACTATAATAACCACGCGAAGCGTGGTCTTTAGAGTGCTTGGAGCACATCAGAGACTCTTCAGAGGTTCTTCCAGAGGTTTTTGAGGTCAGAGTACCCTCCTAAGGCGGCCAGAGTGCCACCTCAGGCGGCCAGAGTGCCACCTCAGGTGGCCAGAGTGTCTTATCAGGTGGCAAGAGGGCCCCCTCAGGCGTCAGAGACAGAGTCATAGGCGTACAGACCAATTGGGGAGGGGGCTAAAAGGTAATTGACCCCCTGAAGGTCTGTGTGTGCCCCCTTGACCCTGTGCCTCCTTTGGAATTAGGGGCCCGAAAGTGGCCCTATTTCCAATCTAAAGACCACGCAAAGTGTGGTCTTTAAATTAATTCAGATCACTTCAGCTTTCTTTCCGAGGTTCTATAGGTCAGAGGCCAGAGTGCCCCACAGGCGGCCTCTGGGGTTTCATGGATGCAGAGCAACCAATGGCCTTTGGAGCATCAACTGGACCTCACCACATTTGGCTAGTGCGGCCAGAGACGCAGCCGGACCTTGGACAAGGGGGCACGGCATCCCCAGGGCCCCCCTCAGCAAAGGCCCCCGTCCCCGAAAAATTGTGCGAAAATAAAAATATCTCCGGATTTAGGCCACTATATTTTGCAGGGCTCCAAAAAAGTCGCAAAAATGGACGTCACCGATAATTTTTTAGTGAAAAAGTCGGTCCATTGGGAGCCACGTGAACCCTGTGCCCCCTGTTAGTGCCTCAGTGCACGAAATAGGGCCTGTGCCCATGGTGCTCTTACACAATTTCGACGTATTTCGCCGACCTGGCCAAATACGGCGAGTTCTTTTGAGGGATGTACCTGGGGCCCCCTGAAAAATAACGTTTTTGATATTTTTGTAATGTGAAATATGACCCTCTAAAATTATAGTGGGCCAAATCCCGATGAGGTTTTTTGTAGTGGCGGTAACCTTTTTGCCCCCAACCAAACACCCCCCCCCCCTCCCTGAAGCGAATCCTGGGTACGCTACTGATTGTGGCTCATACTTGAGTTTCAGCCACCCATATATTTAATAATTCAGTTGCTGGCACTAGGTCCCAGGATCAATTTTAGACGCGTCAATTTTTTATGCAAAGTGGGCGGAGCTTGTCATAAGCACTGTACTTAAGGATCAATAAATTGATGCAGTTATTGACAACATTTCACTAAAAACACTTAGTCCTAATGGAAAATGGCCAGTCCACAAAAAAATCATGCCATCTAACACACAAGACACAACTGTTTACTCCATGCATATGAGTCACAACTCAAACTCAAGGCTGCTTCCCCAATCCTTAACACCACTCCCAAACCCCCCTCGGGATGCGCCCCATCCTTCTCAAGCTGGGGTGGGGTAAAAAGCGCCAAGGATTCCATCATGTCTCAACCCTTCCAAGTCCTACGACGTCAACCCCTCTGTCTCCCCATTAGCGTTTATTATTATTATTATTTGTTTCTCATTGTTCACAACTTACTCTGCTGTGATTTTACATTGTTTGTGCTTTTTTACTCTGCTCCATTATTTTGCTTTCTTTTCTTGGTGAGTTTGGTCGCTGGTAACGGGCTTATAGGCTTGTTTCTGTTTCACAATAGGTTCATATAGGTCTGTGTCTTTTGAATTAGCTATATTTTGATGAGGCAAAAACCTTCTATGCAGACGCACAATTACCATCTCCTTACGTCCATGTCTATAAAATAATATGTTGTCAAATAAGCAATACGACTTTGAAGGAATTGGCGCGTCTCTGTAACGCCAAGGGTTTCCCCTCCTTCCTGTCCTGTACAGAGATGAAGGTTGAGGAAACCTAACAGGTGAGTTTAACAGGTGAGTGTATGCGTAAGTTTTTCTTTTACTTTTTTTCTGGGAAGNAAAGGCTGTCACTCAGTCATTTTTGAAGATATTGACTTCAAACTTGCTACACACATTCATTGGTATCAAATCAATCACATATATTCAGTTTTTCTGAAAATTCGAACTTTTTTGAAAATTTTCAAAAAAAATGTCCGGAGTTCTCAAAATTTTGAATTTCATTTTTTGTAATCCGAGATAGCAGTCTGATAGCCCAACTTATTACCTGTCGTTTGATGTATGACAATTGAGTTTATCTTCAAAACTGTACTTTTGGCAGCGTTTCCCGCAAACCCTCATTTTTCAGCAAAAAAAAAGCAGAACATGACGTCACTCTGACGTCATTTCCGGTTGACCTATCATAGCCTCATATTTTCCCATCAGGCAGAATGTGTAAAATTGATCTGGGACAAGGTACTGAAAGTTTGGTCACGATACCTACGTTGGTTTAGAGATATTGCAGAAAAAACGGGAGGTGCTATAAATAGCCCGCCCCCCCGAGTAACCGCGGGTTAACTTTTTCTGGGAACCGAAGTATTTTGTGTTTGATAAATAATGGTGTAGAAAAATAACTCTCCAGTCAAATAATAAAGGAATATGAAGCAGTCCAGTATCAACCAATCAGGTAGATGAGAGCACAGAGACACCAATCAATTGCATAGTATTCGTTTACTAAATTATCGCACTAATGACCCTTTGATCACCCGCCGACCTCTGACGTCTCTCGGACACGTGCGGGCTCAGCAATCGCGAGCCGTGTCGGCATTGTTTTAAGCCGGCCGCACACTGCGCCATTCGGTTGCGATATCGCCGCGACTCCACCAGCGACACGGCCAAAACACAAACTCGGCCAAACAAATCGTGTGTCCTAATGCAATTTCGAATGCAATTAACTTAGTTGGGAGTTGCAGAACGACACCCAGATGACAACATTTTGAGGAGCGGTCCAATCCCTGGAATCTGTCCGCGAAAGAATCGCGGCCGAATGGCCTAGTGTGCGGCCGGCTTTAGTGTCGTGCCGCGGCCTATCTTCAAACCGCGGCCGCCGACTGAAACGCGACCGCCAAGCCATCAAACGCGGTCGCCGAGTCATTACAAAGAACAAGCGACAATGCATCAGCCCGAAAGCAGCCAAACAGAACAGACATACAGGTGTACCGAACTAGAGCACTTTTAATCCTTTGATCATCCGCCGACGTCTGGCGTCTCTTGGGCACGCGCGGGATCAAAGTTAAGCAGTCGCGTGCCTGATTGTCGGCATAATTGTTTTATGTAGTCTCTTACAACCGTTACCTTCAAACGGCAACCGCCGAATCGGCGTTCGATTGAAATCATGTCATCTTATTGTGGAAGAGTCGGACGACCCGTTTGAAACGAAAAATAATATTGAAAACAATATAAATTATACAGGCATGATATATGCTCTCCGATATACTACATGGCGCGGATGCAGATATGCTCTTTGCTCCTCAATACACCTCTGTGTTCACACTTCACACGGAGCTATGCAGTGGGGATTATGTCCATTGTCCACGCATGTAAGCGACAAAATGGATGGTTACTAGTAAAGCATGCATGGCATGAAGCAGACAGAGCGAGTTTTTGCATTTGTGTTCGGCAACTGATAAGCATTGTTTTTGCTGCAATAGTAAAGGGTTACTTACCTGCACCTTTCTGTAGCTCTCGAATATTTTGTATTCTGTTTCTCACAGTATCGTTGCGGACAGCGGAGATGAATTCGAAGTCAACGCACGTGTATGTCCTGCAGCCGGTATTGATTTTTGTTTATTTATGGATGGTTTAAGTTTATTTTCTTGAGTTGTGTTAAATATTTGCACGTAGCGGGCCCCTATACCATGTGTTCATTTTCGGCAAAATTATCGGCGCATACCTTTGCATAATCAGTGCAGTTAAACGAGAGCTAGCCCTAAAACCCATGCATGCATGCAAGCAAGCAAGATGAAGTCGGATTTTGGCCTATCTGTAAGACTACGCTCGTTCAAAAACTCGCTTCGTCTGAATAAAACCACGAAGTTAAGTGACAGTCATCTTATCCCCACAAATCCATCCTGCAAACAAGGAACCTCTGGGTGCTTCTGGTTAGCCGCCGAATTCGGTTGTTTCTATTTCTAATTAGCGTGCGCTATTTCCAAAATAGTACGGTAACGCCGAAATAGCTTGCGGTAATGCCGAAAATATGTGCCTGCTGCTGTAACGCCGAAATTGATTGCGGTTATGCCGACCACTGTCAAACAGCCGAAATTGAATGCCGTTCTGCTGCATTTTGCTGCGTGAGATCTACCAATTATTAACTATTTCTCAAATGGGTGAACATGCGCCGAATTTGAGCAGAAAAAGGGTACCAAATCTTTACCGCGGACATCAACAAACACGCTGAGGCTCGAACTAGGATGGGACAGTCTGAAGACGAGACGCCAAATTCAGAGACTATTGCTACATAGACAGCTAAAAGACAACACGACTCACACACCAGACTACATTACATATATGACTCCCAAGGCAAGACGACAAGACACAGGGCGAGTTCTCAGAAATGCAGACTAACTGACAGTCCCCCACTCCCGGATATCCAGAAACCAGCGATCATTCGTCTCAAAGACATCCCAAAATTGGAGCCTCCTGCTTCATTGTATCCCATCGGCCAAGAACGTAAGCATGTTGGAAAAATTGCCAATGATCACTATATAGCCACACCAATACCACACCACTATTTCACATAGGAACCAAACTAGTAAGCACACTTCACAGCACAGATCAGACTGGAGATGTCCAAGTTGACGGCACACCAACTACTCCATTACAGAACCAAGTCAAAGTCCTGCCGGCCGCCTACGGTCACAACCAAGGAAAAATAACCCACGCCTTCTTCACTGTCCACTGTAATTCACCACAGTGGACAGTGGACAGTGTGGTGTCCAACATTTTAAGACAAGTTTCTGCACACCTTATCCTTGACTTTCAAAGATTAGCTGACACAAAAAATCAGCGCACTTCTCATTGACCAAAACACAACAAAACATACCGCACCACCGATCTCTGCTGTCTTCCGAAATTCCTAAGAAGTACTTTCAGATTTTCGTAAACCGTTAAACCCACGGATCAGCTGCTCCGGCTCAGTGTCCCAAGATTCCATTTTGGCTTGGGTGTCTAAGTGGAAATTGGAGCCCAAAAAGACCATGAGAGTGGAAAATTATGCAGAAAATGGTACAATATTGATAACTGTTTTGAATATAAAAAGCAGTGGTTTTCATTGAAATCATGTATTTTTAGTCAATATTTATTTATATCAAAATCCATATCACAATTCATAATTTGGGAGTGGAAAATGCATTCCTTAAATGGAGAATAAGAGTCAAAAATTATTCACAGCTGGGTGTCATCTCCCAGCCAAGTCGACAAATTTTGGGACACTGCACCGGCTCATGCCTCACTCCTTTCGTAACTCTTCTTCCCTACTGGTTCAGTGAACTGCAACACTTTGTGTTCATAAGCTTTGACCAGGTGGAGGCGCCCAGATCTAAGCCATAGCTTTTGCACCATCGCCTGGACATCGCCTGTATGTATCGCCATCACACATTTAAAGGGAATATAGCACCTTGGGAAAAGTATGAAAATGATGATGAAAATGAATGATGGAGAAGAGTGCCCTGATCACGGTTCTGATCACGGTTCATGATTCATTTTTGCGAGAAAAAAGTCGCAATTTGGTGTCATTTGAAAAATATTAATATATTTGCATGTGACGTCACAACAATCTTGCGTCACCAAAACCAGTTTGAGCTCACAAGAGGCAGCGAACGGCAAAGAAGCTTCCATGTGATCAAGTATGTTTTTTTAAAAACATAAACAACTGCGTATCGCTTGGTGTCTCGACTCGCCAATAATATGGATGCGATTCTTTTAAAATGTGTTTTAATGTTTGCAATATGGTCTATCCTAAGCATCTATTTGGTAATTTTAATTGTTTAAAATCGACTCACAATTGAAAAAGATTAGTTACTTAAAACTATAGCACACCCAGAGTGAAATTAGGCCCATGGATTGAATTGGTAATACTTCAGCAACGCACCCTCCGGAAAAGTCCTAGAGACTTTTGGGAGTGTTACCACCCATGTGAATTTGGGAGGTGCGTTGCTGAAGTATTATCAATATTTATTTACAACATATATGGGCCACCCATCCACAGTTGGACCTTTTGAAGACTAGTTTATGCATTATTTTCAAATGGAAATCCAATTAAAATTCATAAAGTTATGACCAATAATGTTTCTGGGAAAACTGAGCTTCACCATCAACCCCCATAAATGCCACATATTTGTTGATATATCGCATGCACACTGAACAGCAACCTATCAACACATTTCTCACATAGCTTCTATGTGTGGATTTTAATTGGAAATCGGTTCACAATTGACAAAGATATTTATTTACAACATATATGGCCTATGGGCCACCCATCAACAGTTGGGCCTTTGAAGACCAGTGCACTATGCATTATTTTCAAATGGAAATCCAATGAAAATTAACAAAGTTATGGCCTATAATGTTTCTGGGAAAACCGAGCTTCTCGTCAGTCAACCCCCCCAAATGCCACATATTTGTTGATATATCGCTTGAACACTGACCAGCCACCCATCAACACATTTTTATTCTCACGAAGCATCTCAATCTATGGGTGATTTGTAATTGGAAGACCAGTGACTTTTTTAGGTTGATTGAAACTATTGATGTTGAAGTTGTTGATGTGAAGACCTTTTGAAGACCAGTGTCTGCATTTTTTATTTATCAAATGAAGAATCCAATGAAAACTGACAAGCAAAACTTACAACCATTTCGAAATTGACTTAAGTCCAAGGCCCTATATAAGTCGATACCTTTCCGTGGTGGACAGGGCGGACAGGGCGGACGGTTCAAATCAAGGCCGTATATACCGTTCAAAAAGCGAAAACGAAGTGCGGTGGAAATCACGGTGTAGTAACTACTTATGACGTATGCGAACCGTCACGAAATTTGACCTTTTAAAATATGCCCAAATATGCCAAACGGTTTTTGCGTTGTAACTCAGCAACTAGGTCGTTTTGGAAGGAAAATTTTGGATTTGAATGTTTCTCAGTACACCTGACAATCTGGCTATCTCAATTAAAAACAAATGTTAAAGGTGCTATATTCCCTTTAATCAACGCTGCTGTTGTTGGTGTTGGTTGTGTATGTGTGCGCGCGTCGTGCTTACCATCGGGCTGTGCCTTCTTGAGGTGGTCGTAGCTGGGTCGGATGAGCGCCAGGTCGGTCTGGCGCAGGCCGTACAGCGGATGGCCGGCCGACACGCTGGTGTCACCGACACCCTCCTCATATCGGAACAGGCCAGACGAGTCCTTGGTCAGAGTCCGCTGAATCTGACGGTGAGACGGTCAGATGGTCAGAGGTCAGACGGTCGACAGGTCAGACGGTCAGACGGTCAGACGACGCGGTCAGACGCCGTCAGACGGTAGAACGTCAGACGGTCAGACGGTCAGACGCGTCAGAACGGTCAGACGGTCAGACGCGACGGACGGTCAGACGGTCAGACGGTCAGACGGTCAGACGGTCAGACGGTCAGACGGTCAGACGGTCAGACGGTCAGACGGACGGCCGGTTAGCAGTCTGTGCGGCGGTCCGGCCACTGTGGTCAGGTCAGGTCAGCCGTCCTGACCGGGGCCGATCCGACAGATGAGCGTGTGTTTACCGTGCCAGGGCGGCACATCCATAAGTTGAGTCGTTCTGGCTGTGGCCGGTGGCGCCCAACTGCAGCCGCAGTGTGTGCATCAAGCACGAGATTCGATTAATCAAATCAGATTAATTTGGATTGAATACATTCCTTTCTACGACTGGTCTAACGCGACAAAGTGCATCTCGACCTTTTGGCGAGAATAACAAGTTACATAAGTCTATTCGCCACAAAAACAATGGGAGCCCACGCGTTATTTTTACCACCAGGCGGCGCGCATGTCGTTCGGGCCGATAACGGTGTGCGGGGGTATATATATTTCATTGCCACGGTTCACTACCACGCTGAAACTACATAAGACAGATTTCATTTTTCACCATTCGAAAGCTACGCTCTTGTAAGGGTGCCGTTTCGTCTTTCATACCGATCGGGCACAAAGAAGGGCCACGAGGGCCCAAAGAAGATCCGAAAACGCTACTGCCACGCTGAAACTCAGAACCTATCAGAGATAGCGACTCGGGACCTTCACCAATCGACGCACGCCGATCGAAAACGGTGTCGTATCACATTTCATACCAATCGGGCCCAAAGAAGGCCCACCACGGTCCAAAGAATCGTGAACAACGCTAAAACGCTGGCATAAGCCGCCGCGCAATCGACCCGACCGACTCGAGTGACATCTTGCGGTATGATTTATAAGCTTTCGAGCGGTGCCTCTCATTGTCGCAGCACTACAGCCATTACTCCCTGTCCCAGAAGAGCGCTGTTCCCCTGCAGCTGCCTCGTGGCTGAAGGGAGAAGGCCAGAGCCGACCGACCGGGACCCACCGTCTGTTTCCAGCTCTGTGTAGTGCGCCGAGCCATGGTCGTCATGCCCTCCCAGTGCATTTCGATCCAGGGCACGATGTCTTTGGCCAGGGAGAACATGGTGCGGCCGTCCTCGCGCAGCGCCGTCTGCTGCAGGTTCGACAGCGCCGTCACACACATCTGACTCGACTCTGTCGGCAGGGCAAGTCATCACACCGTCACACAGGAGTCGTCACGGCCTCACATAGTCACACACACATCTGACTCGACTCTGCCGGCAGGCCAAGTCGTCACGGCGTCACACAGGAGTCGTCACGCTGCTGACGCGTCGTCAGCAGTGCTGCGTCGCGCTGCGTGTACAGTAGGCCATTTCATTTTTTTTTGAAAATTTCGAGAATCAGTTAACTTACACCGGAATCCCATTATATGGTTCATTAGAAGCCTATTGGTGCATTTTGAGCGAAATGTATCGATGATCTCGTTTAGCGCCGAGGCTTTAAACTTTTCAGTTTCATGATTGCGTCTAGGGATTTTATTATCTCTATACTTAGAAAATTATCGAAGTCATTTGGTAATATGCAAGAGACATTACGCGGGTGCAACTAACGGTCGGTATGGGACAGATCCAGCAAGACACTGTTACGCAGATGATTTCAAAACTTGACGCGCTGGATACGGATAGCCGCCCTGCGTAGGTACCTACGTCCGACAACTAGCAGCATCAGAATATCACACGGCAGTGTGAATATTTCGGGGTAATCCTCGATTTGGCCAACAAATTGGCATACTGAACATTCTGGATGCGCTGAACTACGAAAAATATGGCCTCTATAAGGGTGGTATTTTTGTTGTTTACGAGTTAATAGCCAATTGTAACATTTTTTGGGAAAGTCAAGAGGGTATCACGATTTAAAAGGCCATACTAACGTCCCTGGATCGTTATCAAAGGAATATGCCTCTATATGGGTGGTATTTTTCGTTTTTACGAGTTACGGCCCATTGTTACATCGCCATTGTGATATTTTGGGGTGTCCTGCAATTAGCCAAAATTTTGCATACCGAACTTCATGATGCGCTGATAACGAAAATATTTCTCTATAGGGTGGTTTTTCGTCGTTTAATGAGTTACAGACATTGTAACATCGCCACTTCGCCAGTTTGTAATAATTCCGGGGTGTCTCGATTTGCCCAAATTTGTATGAGGGTTCTCGTCGATGCACTGGATTACGAAAATATGCTCTATAGGGTGGTATTTTTTAAGAGTTTACAGCCAATTGTAACATCGTCCAATGTGATAATTCTGGAGTGTCTTGATTTGCCCCAAAATTGTATGCAGGACCTCCTCAATAAGCTGATTACGAAAATATGCCTCTATAGTGTGGTATTTCCTTTTGCTTACGAGGTACAATCATGTAACAACCGTCAGTGTAATATTTCGGGGTTTCTCGCTTTCCCAAAAAATGTGCATACTTAGCCTCCTGGATGCGTTGATTTACGAAAATATGCCTTCTATAGGGTGGGTATTTTTGGTCATTTACAAGTTGAGCCATGTTGTAAACATTTTTGTTTGTTGGGATTGGTTGTGTTGGGATTGGTTGGGATCATGGGATCATATTAGTCTCGATTGCCCAAGTTTTGCATACAGAGCCCTCCTTTGATGCCCCGCAATACCACACTGACGATGTTACAATGGCTTTAACTCGTAACACGAAAAATGACACCCTATAGAGGCATATTTTGGTAATCATGATCGAGGAAGGCCCTGCATACAATTTTTTGTAAAATCCAGACAGCCCGGAATATCACACAGGCGATGTTAACAATGCCTGTTAACTCAAAACAACGAAAATACCACCCTATAGAGGAATAATTTTCGTTATCAGCGCATCATTGAAGTTCTGTATGCACATTTGGGGCAAATAGGGGCACCCGGAATATCACAATGGCCGATGTTCAATAGCCGTAACTTCGTAAACGAAAATGCCACCCTGTAAAGGCATAATTTCGGTAATCTGCGCATCCAGGATGTTCAGTAGTGTCAATTTTTTTGGCAAATTCGAGTCACCCTAGAATATCACACAGCGATGTTACAATGCCTGTACTCATAACGACGAAAAAACATACCACCCTATAAGAGGAATATTTTCGTTATCAGCGCATCAATGGAAGTTCTGTATGCAAAAAGTTTGGGGCAAATCGAGACACCCCGGTCTGATCCCTCCACCAAATAACGAAAATACGCACCCTATAGAAGGCCTATTTCCGTATGAACGCCAAATCCAGGGACGGTTAAGTATGGTGCCTTTTTTAAATCGTGATACCCGCTTTGATTTTCCAAAAATGTTACAATGGCTATAACTCGTAAACAACAAAAATACGACCCTATAGGAGGCATATTTTCGTATTCAGCGCATCCAAGAAATGTTCAGTATGCCAATTTGTTGGCAATCCGAGGATACCCCGAAATTATCAAACTGCCGGTGTGATATCTGATGCTGCTAGTTTGACGGACGTAGGTACCTACAGCAAAGGCGCTATCGCGTGCGTGGTTTTGAAATGTAATGTTCAGATAAGTAAAATCCATGAAAGCAACAGCAATCTGGCATTTTTTTAAAAACCTAAATCTAACCTAACCTAACCTACTGAACCTAACCTAACCTAACCAACTAACCCAACTCTAACCTAAACCCCACCTTAAGCCTAACCTAAACCTAATCCTAAAACCCTAACCTAATTAACATGGCTTTTACTTATCTGAACATTACATTTAAAAACACGCCTATCCTATCGCGTATCCAGCGGTCAGTTTTGAATCATCTGCGTAGCGTGTCCTGCTGATTGTCCATACCGACCGTTAGTTGCACCCGACTTTACGCTACATTGTTGGGAAATAAAGGGAAATCCCCAAAATACATAGCGGATTTCAGAAAACATCCTGAAGAGTTTTCCCCAAATTTGGGTAAAAAGCACGCGGTGACCAAGATGACCCGTTCGGAAACAATTTTTATGTTAAGGAAAATAAGGGATTCACAAATTACGATTCTGAACCTACTTAATTCGGCCAATAAAGTCTCGTTCCACGGAGGTCTCTGCTACAAAGTTCAGTGCATTCAGAGACGCAATTTACGAATTCCTCCATTCTCCCAGTGGAAAAATCGCGGCCGAATAACCAGTGTTTGATTGAAATAGAAAACATTGCATGACCACCCGTTCTGAGTTTTTTATGACGGAAGCTTTCGAGCTCCGCTCTCCACTTCGTCAGTCTCAAACGTGACAAGTCTGACAAACTCCAGTTCAGTGGATAGGACACGTTGATGGACCCCCTCCCGTGTATTTACAATATTCTACCACTGACTTCTTACGCTTCAGACACACTGTGTATGCAGCACGGAGTATCATCAACAAAGTGATCTGTTCCTACATATATACCTGTAAATATATCCACATTGCACCTCGATCCTACACAAATGACGCGGTCAGACGATAGGCTCATTCAGCGCAAAACTGCAACGTCAAACGACAGCTGCGATCGTAATGGAATATATAATTTCCTGCACTGCTTGTGCGATAAGTTATTCGTTTGTACACTCGCCTGATGCTGTTGTCCCTGTCTGATGTGGAACGATTATATGTGTTACTTCTTTTGCTCCATTCATGTCCTTTCCTGCGATGTATGCCAGTGTTTCTACGTCTCTCTGTGTATTAGTATTAGCCAGAGTCAGAAAAGTGGTGACTGTGTCCTTTGGCATAGTGACTCTTGATAATGGTTCCCTTTGCATTTTTTTTGTGCGCCTTTCTTGACAACCCAGTCCTTGTTTGAGGGGTCATATCCAAGGACCGAACAGTCTGAATCACTGTCCGTATTTTCTTTTGCTTTGCTTTTCTTCATATTTATTTTTGTTTTGCCTGCAGTGATCCACTTGTTTTCAGTGAGGTCATGTTCGTTACATAATTCCATTTCTGTGTAATATGTTCTGCGACGAAGTTTGATGTTAAGCCATATACAAATAAAGAAGCTTAAAATAGAGAAAGTGTGAATTGAATATCGTTGAAATAGACGTGACAGGTTTGACTATATATATATATATAATCTATATTATTTTTAGCGTTAGGAGTTGAGAGTTCGAAACCTTTATTTTGGTGGAGCTGTCAGCAATATTTATCTTGAAACTGAGAGATTACGTTAAAATGGCTTCACGTTTATTTGCTGGATCTGTGGTGAAAACTGAAAAGTACTGATGGATGCTGACCTCGGTTGACCTATGACGACATATGGAGGTCACATCACACAATGCTTATCAAACAACTTATTAAAAACAACAAAACTAAATTAAAGAATTCATCAAAGGGCATGACAGAGGTGAGGAAAAAATGGCATACCAGTGCTCAGAGTCAGATCCCATCACAGCATTCTTCGCATAATGTCTTTTGGCACGACATTTTGCTGGCAGAAGTAGAGCTGCTTGGAAAGCTACACGTCCTGACATCAGCTCTCAGCTCTAAGCTCTCAGCTCTCCGCACAGTGACACGGCAGCACTCACGGGCCTGGTGTTTCTTGAAGGTCTCCAGCCGAGTGTTGGAGCAGTTGCGGCAGGTAAAGGTGTAGTTGGAGAGGAACGGCACCAGCTTCCCCAGCTGCAGTGAGATGCATGACTCGTGGTGGAACAGCAGGCAGCTGCTACACTGCAGCTCCACGATGTTCAGGTTCCTGCCCTTGCCGCTGAAACATACAGAGGACAGGGGTTAGGCAACAAACATGTATGGGCCTGACTGAACTGCAACTATGGGCACTGAATATGGTGGGCTGGACGCATTTGATATGTGAGAGTAATTATCATTATCTCCTCTCCACAGCTACTTGAGTCATTATGTGCACCTCTTGTGAGGCACAGGCCACAGAGTGGCAGGAATCAACACTAGCTGGCAACTGATGACTCAACTAAAAATTGACAGCAGGGCAACATATAGGCAGTGAGCAGTGCATGTATCACACGCTATTTTCAGAATGTATGATGGAACATCCCACGTAGCTATTCCCATATCAAAACGAAGAGAGCGGGTCCGGCTGGGCCTGTCTGCACAGTGCAGGTCAGAATAATATACCAGTATCCGCAGAACTCCTCCTTCTGCTCCAGCTGCTTCTGGCCGCTCTTGCCGGCACCATCGCCAGTATTCTCCGGCCCTGGCTTCATCTAGTACAGCTAACAGCTGGAAACCGAGGCAAGCCAGTTAAATTGGCAGGGAGCAGCACACGCGCTTATGTTACTTGTTGGTAGCACGATGTTGACATAGATATTGCATGCTGCCCTGCACATTCGTTCAATTTCCCAGTGGCTGTTACAAATTACAACAGTGTCCTGAAATTGTTTTTGGCAAAAGTGTGATGAATGTTAAGAGGATGTCACTATATCAGGAGGTGAATATTGAGGTTAAAATTTGTGCGATAAAAACACAACAATCAATGCTTTGGGGAGTCAGTTTGCTCTATATGAAAAATATGATAATTGAAAACTGAGCGCACGTTAAAAGCATGTCAATATTACGAACATCATGTAAGTATATACATACATCAGGTCATCTTAAAGAAAATAGTTCACATTTGTTTTTTGTTTTCAAACACGATTTGATTATATTTTGAAATACAACTTCTTTTCATATTATCAAAAATAGTCATACATAGCGCCGATTCAGGATAGAGGGACGTACATCATTTATTTTATCAAAACTAAATGCATACTCTGCAACGTCAAACAAAAGAATCAAATGGCTCAGCCAATCAGATTCAAGAGTAGTCATTTGTCATTTGTCATTTATTGAGGAACCATCCACATCGTGGCTATTACGATTCCTTTACATGCATGTGGTGAAAACATATGTGGTACACGACACAATTAAAAACAGTTTACATGGGCATCGATAGAACATACAGGATAGAATATAGAACATATAGAACATACAGAACATACAGAACATACAGAACATACAGTCGCGTAAGATTACTGTATAGCCTCCCGATGGCCCACATTCTTGACATTATTTGTTTATGGCCCACATTCCTTCAACAAAAAGTGAAATATATTCGGCTGGAGAGCCTTTTCAGTCCAGAAAACTTGAAGCTAGCATTTTTTCAACACGGGCTACAAAACTGCTATATCAGTTCAAAACCCATGTTGAAGGTGAACTATTTCCTTTAACAGATGCTGGATGAGGTGTAAGGATAGTATACTCAATACTGTGTAATGGGTAGGTAAGAAGCTAGGTATGTAAGCCAATTAGTAAGATCATGATGTTGTATATACTTTTGATTTTAGTACTATTTAGCTTGATCGCCAGTGACGTTGTTTTGATGGCAAGTGAGGAGACAAAAAAGTTCATTTGTGCGTGGCTTTCCACTCATATTTGTGAAAATAAAGACACTGATTATTACGATCCCCTGTCAGAACTATAGTACCACCGAGCCAAATTCCATCACCGCATCGCTGTATAAAAACCGCCTTTACCTCACTTCTGATGTTCTTAAACTCCTTGTCCTTAGCCAAACACATATTTTTCCTCATATTCTGTACTGTCTGTCTGCCTGGGGAGGGCTGCCCAGTGCTGTATGCATCACGTGCTTGAACTTTGCTGCTCAGCTTGTCACTGGTGTGCAACATAGTGACCACATTTTGCCCTTTTATATACCAGGGATTTCAGGAAAGTAGGCAAAATGATTATGCCTGTGACTTCCCGCTCGGTGCATTATTGTGACTCATCTCTTGTCTTGAACATTCGGTCTTCCCAGTACTTGTCCAATCTGTTCTTGAAGCTGTTTGTTGAATCAGCGCTGACCACTTCATCCGGTAGGCTATTCCAGAAGTTGATGATACGATGAGAGAAGAAGCGGTGGCGAATCACCTTGTTGGCTGCTGGTTTCAACAGCTTCCTACTGTGTCCCCTTGTGATGACATTCTCTGGAGCCAAGGCAAAGAAACTTGTGATGATGATGATGATTGGGGCTTTAGGGCGCCGCAACAAAGTAGTTATATGGCGCCCAAAAGAAACTTGTGGGATCAATCCTCATCTTGTTTGTCAGGAGCTGGTGTACCATTATCATATCTCCTCTCTCGCGTCTGTAGCACATGCTAGGCATTCTCAGCTGCTTCAACCTTTCTTGATATAGGAGATGCTTGAGTGCTTTCACCATTTTGGTTGCCCTTCTTAGTACTCTCTCCACTTTGTCCTGATCTCCACAGAAGACGGGTCCCCATACACTGTTTCCATACTCAAGGATGGGCCTCACCATTTGCTTTGAACAAAAGTGGAAGAGTAACTTCATTCAGGTCCAAGAAAGTTTGTCTGATGATGCCTAGGGTGTGGAAGGCTTTGGCAACTGTAGCAGCAGCGTGCCCATGAAACAGCAGTGATCTGTCAACAAGGAGACCCAGGTCTCTTTCTTCTGTGGTGACTTCAAGCTTTTGACCTGCCATCGTAGTCAAAATTTTGGTTTGAGATGCCCATGTGCATAACTTTACACTTTGCAGTGTTTAATGGTAGTTTCCATCTTTCTGTCCATGCTACCAGGGTGTCTATGTCTCTTTGGAGTGCTTGTACATCACTCTGACTTTCTTAAATGGTCTGGTACAACTTGGTATCATCGGCGTATATCTTCACAGAGCTTCTGATGTCTTCTGGGATGGAGTGTACGGCTGCTATGAACAAAGTGGGCCCAAGTACACTACCCTGTGGCGCTCCACTGATAACCTGTACCCAGTCAGAGGCTGTTCCTTCCAACACAACTCTCTGCTGCTGATCAGTAAGAAAGCCTTGTATCCAGTTTAGCAATTTGCCTCTTATACCAAGAGCTTCAATGGCGATGAGTAGTCGTTTGTGAGCTACAGAGTCAAAACCAATGTACACAAAGCCTACCAATGTACACAAAGCCCTGACTAGTCAAGTGTCCCAAGGCACTGCATAAAATGTTTACCAAGCAGTATGACATATCAGGCCAGGAGCACTAGGATTGCGAACAGGGGAGATCTTCATCTCCCAAAATGTAGACTGGCTCAGACCCAGAAGGGATTCTCATACTGAGCAGTCAGCATGCTGAATGCGCTGTAAACAGCAGTGAAAGCCGCTCCATCCAGGCGTGCGTTTATAGCTGCATTGGCAAGAACCAAGTGTCACATGATATAGTGCCACCAAATAGTAAGCCAAGCTATTTCCATCAATGCCTATGCAACATGTTTTAAATTATTGTGTAACTACCTACTACAAACTTTTTACATGCACAGGAATCGTAATTGCAAATCTGTAGATGGTTCCTAAATCATTTTTTGTTTGTTTATTAGCGTTTAAGGGCGCGCCCAACAGGCGACACCTTTTGAGTCAATTTGCGCCCAGTTCCTAAATAATTGACAATTGAGAAAAAAAAATCATTGATTTTCACATGCAACTTAAATACAAATTGGGATGGCCACAAGCCAACAAGGGACTGAATATATTTTAGCTGTACCCTTGGTCCTTGACGTACAGAGGTGCCCTTATTTTTAATACTTTGAGTCGGGGGCGGAACTTTATGAAATCGCTTGGGGGGCCCTAACGTCAATTTAATAAATTTTAACTCAGTTTTTACCATGCAACGCCATAAGTCTAATGATAAAATTTGAAATAATTGGGGGGGTTCGGGCCCTCCCTAAGAGATATAATGATAAAGTTACACCCGTGCTTCGAGTTGAACGCAAACGCCGGCTCAGGCTAGAGGTATCTCAGTACATATATTGATATAGGGCCTTGGGTTTATACAGCCTTGGCCTTGGGTATCACCCGCAACTAGTATAACTTGTTATTGCAACGAGTAAAATTAGGCAAACAAAAACATAAAATGATAAAATTATAATTATAAAATCGTTGTTATTTAGGGCCCTTGAATTGTACATACCGGTGGTAAAATTCAATAACACATTGGCGGGTGTTTCAAAGACGTTTATACAGCCGGGCCATATGGCAGCAGGTCTGTATCGGCATATCTGGCGCTTTTGAGACGTGCAGTTTATTACTCACTGTTTTTTTCCTCAAATTACGTCATATTACATTTATTATGCTTTAATTATCCTTTTAAAATAATTTATTATAATATGTCTAAGCCAAATACATTGAAATGATATTGTTCATAATGTTTATTGTACAAAAGGTATCAAACTAACCAGAGCGTTTTTTTAAATGACGTTATATTGTACATCACTCAGCAGAAGCCACTGAATTTGAAACGTTCTAAAAGTCGCGGAATCGGCTTTTCCTAAATAACTTTTGATATATACACGATATAGTAAAACGGATTTGACCGTTGTGTTTGTCTCGTAGAGACGCACCAACAAATATGTTTGATTAACAAGTTATGTAATATCCAAAAATTGACCTTGCCTGAGGTCAGGTATAAAGGTCAAATTGTATAGGTATGGGTTGATTCTTCTCGACAAGCCCAATACAATGGTGAAAACTACATCGCTCTATCTCGATTTGGTAAAGAGTTATTGCAGACAAACTATACGTGACCTTGGGGTCACCTGAGTTCACCTGGTAAAGGTCAAAGAACAGAAAGGTGACATGCAGCTTTGCATTTGGCACAGGAGTGATGATTCTGGTGAATACTGGCCAAATTTGGCGATTTTCCTACATTGTATCATAATGAGAGTCGCATTATGTCTTCCTTTTTGACACCAAGTTCTGTAACCTTATCCATCTACAGATATGGGATGAACGAAGGCTACACCACAAGATTCGACACTACTGGCTGACCTATGCTCAATGGTCAGCGCTTGATTCAATCAAAAATTACCACATCTCAGCTGTGCTATTAAAAGTCACATTGTGTATGCACGTACCTTTTATCATCTCTAAACATCCCAGACTCGTGCGGTGAGGTTTCTCACAACAATGTCTACGTGCTCGCACACCACCTGCCACACCACGTCACCAAATCTTTACCATGTGCGGCTCAACCGACTCGCAGACCACATCGATTGTGCGGGACACTCACTCAGTCCGGGCGCCACGGTCACACACACAACTGACCAAGCCTGGTGTCCGCACCATGGCATAACAAGACCAGAAGAGGCACAAGACTTCCGTATTATAGATACTGTGTAGTGACGCAATCTCGAGCATTCTCTTCTCTAACATAGAATCTACTGCTCCTCCAATTTTAGTGACCGTCTGCCCCAGTGCCGACGTCCTTTCTCTCCTGGGCTTTCATCTCAAAACAGCATATCGTGGACGACCCACCTCCAGAGAGTGGACGTAACACTCAACGATTACCAGCCCTCACCGAGTCGCGAGTAATGTAGCCATATTCTAGGAAAAATACCCTTTCCACGCATAAGACCAATTTTAACATGGGTTGGTCTATGCGCATAGCGCGAACGGCCAAAAAGTCGACGCATGGCTACTCGATAGGAGGTATGATTAGGCAGTGTATCCACTTTCGGGATACATATCGTTTGTGACATACACATGTGCACTTTGTTTGCGTATCTGCGATTACTAATCTCTCCACAGCTAGTGAACCAGCCGATTAACAGACCATGGCCCGTAACGACTGAGGCGTCGCGATGTCATTTAGTGAAGTTTGACCAGTCTCGTCGCAAAGGCTTGACGGCTGTGAGCCGTCTGGACGGGTAGCATTAGTGGCGGAGAACAGACATGAACCGGCAAGACTGTGCAACCATCGTGTTGCTCCACGCTCGACCAAAGACGGGAACCAGGCTGCCGGAAGTACAACGCAGTGACTGGGGGCCGAGTCATACCCACACAGCGTTCCGGAATATTTTCCCTGATCATCATCAAGGTAATTTTGTTGGACGCTTGAGCCACGACGCTACGCGCCCGAACCCAACAACAACACCAACATCAAGGTAATTTTAAATAGATCAATTGTATGCAATTTAATTTCTGCACAGTAGCAAGCAAGGCCCTACATACCGTCGCAAGTCTATCAGGTATGACTTGGACTAAGTGCATTGATTTTAATTTATAATTTGAACTTGGCTTAGACTGGCTTAGACTGCTCATTACAACGTTAATGTTGATGTGGACTGAAGTCATTTTGTTACCATTTTAAAGATCATATGCAAAGGATCATGTTCTCTCATTTAATTTGCCCTCCCTTAAAGGGAATACAAATAGTTCACATTGAAAGTTATCTTGAAACTTGGCTGTACTGTAACCTGTAGGTATTGCTGAAAACAATGGTCTGTCATTTTTTGGATGATAGATCAGGTTGGGCAAACTACGGGAAGGCGATCAAAAAATGGATCGGGATTCAAAAAATAATCATGACGTTCATAGAAAGGTGGGCGGAGCAATGCCACTTTTTAAATGAGATGCACGAGTTCTTGAAAATATCTGATGTCATTTGTTCTGCAAGCAATCCTTACGCTTCAAAACCAATTATCACGCTTTTATAAAAAAATTGCTTATCCACGCGCTATATTTGTTTTCAAGTTGAAATCGGCCACAAATCACTCACGGATATCATATAATGTGCCATCGTATCCGGCAAAATCGATTGTTGGACTTTGGCAGATGCCAAAAGTCAGATGTTTGTTTTCATTGAATTCGCACACACCTCGATCATAAATGCACCTATGTTAGAGCAAAATTTGATGTTGGACTTTTGGCAGATGCAAAGTCAGATGCCAAAGTCCAAACATACGATTTGCCGCTAGGCTATTCAGGCATAAATGAGGATCAACTGATTCGTTGCTGATTCAAATTGAAAACAAATATATAGCGCGTGATGAGCAATTTCTTTAAGTGTGATCAATTGGTTTGAAGGTGGGTAGGATGTCAGAAATAAATCAATTTTTAGATCGGATCTCCTTAAAAGGGCATTGCTCCGCCCATTTTATGACGTCACGATCTATTTTTTATTGATCCATTTTTTATCGCCTCCCCGTAGTTTGCCCAACTGAGATGTATTTCCATTAAAAATGGCATGTTTCTCTTTTCTCCTTCATGACCTAAACAATCTTCATGATAATGTATGATGCCATGCATATGGACCACTGGCGGATTCAGAGGGGGGCTGCAGGGGACGCAGCCTCCCCCAGGCGCCCGGGTTGCGGGGTCGAGCCGGGCTTTGGCCTCCCCAAGCCGGGGAGGCTTGGAGGGAGGCTTGGAGGGAGGCTAAAGCCCCGCGCCTGCGGCGCCTGGGGGAGGCTGCGCCCCCTGAAGCCCCCGCTCTGGATCTGCCCCAGATATGGCCCAAANTTGGGTATAGGTAGGGGCACCACTGTAACTGATGACCCCCCTTGGAGATTTTCTGGATCCGCCCCTGGCTCCAGCTGCAGACGAACGCATACACAAACGCCTAGTCGTGGAAAGGGGCGACCGAGGTTGCGTTCCCCAACTTTGTTCGGATTTTTGAACATTTGGACTTTTGTGGTTGCATGGAAAGAGGTCTCTTCAGAATGTTGATATCCCCAAACTTTGTGTGATTGGCAGCGCCTTACTGACAATTTGCGTTTCATTCTGGCTACCCAAGACAGACATATGGCTCGCTAAATCTGACCGGCGATGGCCGAGTAGAAGAGCATCAAGTCGACCAAGTTTTGCACGGCATTGATTTTCTGAAATCTGACAACATTATTAATTGATAAAAAGCAAAACCATCATGGTCCACCAAGTTTCAGGATGGGGTCCAGCATTGTTAACTGCCCTCCCCTCCCCCACACACATACTTTTGCACGATGTATCCTCCTTCGATCACTAACATTGTTTGCTTGTTTATTATTTGTTCATCCAAAATGGTAGGAATGAAAGAAAAGTCACATGCCATAGCATTTGAGTTTTCTTTGCATTTCGTAGATGTATTATTGGGGGTAAGGTTGGCAGGTTCATAAGGTTCATTTCCATCTGTCTGTACAATGTTTCTGACAGCTAGCGGAAAACCGTGCGCGGCAATCGCACCAAATTTTCGAGATGTGTAGACACGTCAGGCAGATGTGCTTTTGCATTTCAGGGGTGCAGAGTGCACGTAGCACGTGCTGCGAAGCAATGGGCGTCGCCACCTACGGACAGTACGGACAGTGTCTGTACAAGTTGGCGAACCTTTAAAAACTTGTACGGACTGTCCGTACAAGTTTGCGGTCACCTTGAACGATAATTTAAGAACCCCATGCTAAAATATATGTTTACATTTGTTTCATGATTACGATATTTTTAGTTATATTGTTTATTGTATGATAAAATAATACCACTAGATTAAATAACCTTTTTAACAATTCACTTGATGTCTTTTGACAAATATAATTCATGAGTGGTAAGAAATGTATTGCGCAAATGACTAGCAGGATTCTTCTGGCGACAGATTTCGGCGGCGGTGCTCTCCAGCTAGAAGGAATGGGTTATAATATGAAATATAAACAAAAAGTGGGAAAATGTTGGCTAGAACTATAAAACAGAGTATGTTTCCCCTTTCGGATTATCAAAACCAGACATTTTGTCGATAACTACACAAAATATTGTATTTACATCGTTGAAACAAAAATGGCGCATCTAAAACCGACTTCTTTTTAAGCGAAAATAATGCGATATTCTGTTTTTTTCCTCCTTGATTAGTTGAGTGAAGTATATCACAACGAGTTGTTCTATGATGGATACAAGTTTAAAAGCAAGCTTCAATTATTTTCCTTGGATCTTATCCCCATTCCCCAAAAACGATAAACAAAAATGGTGGACACATTGTTCAACGCTAACAAAAGCAACAGCATTTAATGTTCAGCTTAACATGATCTCCAGTTGGGAATTAAATCAAAGAATAACACCTTCCAAGGCTCCAACCTTCCAAGGCTGTCGATGTATGGTCCGTATCATAAGCGTCACTGGCCAGGATTTGTATCAGGGGGAGCACGTCGGAAAAAAATGTTCCTCAGCCATATACTGCTGACCGGGGGGGTCAGAGAATCCCATTATATCTAGTGTCAATTTATTTTGCTCAGGGGGGCCATGGCATCCGTGCCTCCCTCGACTATACCTCCCTGAGTGTCACAGCTCATAAGTGCCCAAGATTCATAAGTGTCCAGGGTTCATAAGTGCCCAGAGTTCATAAGTGCCCAGAATGCATAAGTGCCCAGAGTTCATAAGTGCCCAGGGTTCCTAAGTGCCACGGGTTCACAACGCTCCAAACGTGATTGGCTTATGAGGAGGAAGGCTGAATATCAGCATGACCAATAGGAGTGGATGCTTGACAGCAGGAGGCGGGGAATATTCCATCATTCATGCACCGTACGAGACACGAGTACACTCTCTGGCAGCGCACCTGCCCTTGATGCTTGAAATATTTATACCGCTAGATGCCACTTGTAGCAAACGCCTGAGTGTATGCTGTACCGCATAGCTAAAAGTCGAGAATTGCGGCCGCGCAGCCTATGACCGGGACAAACTCGTAGAAATAAAAAATAACTAAACGGCTGCCAACGGGTCCATTTAATCTGAAAGCAGTTTCAACAACACGTACGTAATAAGCTAGGCTATCACCTGGCTATCGTATGATGTGCTGTGACAAGGCGCAGCAGAGGATCTATACCCTATACAAGGAGGCATAGGCGTAAGGAAACTTTTGAAAGGTTGTGTGTGGGGGGGGGGGGGCGAGCCACTGGCTGGATTCCAGAATCTCTCCGACCTCCGCGAGGCATCTTTTTGTGACAAAAAGGCACACATTTTTTGAATCCGTGGATTTGGACCGTTCACCTTATTGTTGGTATTCCAAGCGTTAAAAAATGCACTCTTTCGGGGGATAAAGATTAGTGTTTTCGGGAAAAAATACTTATCGGTTAAAAAACATTAGGGAGCTATATCGTAAATTCAAAAATATAGATATTGCAATGTTATTATACTTTTGGCATCGTCCAATTATTCTTGGTTCTCCAATAAATAATTTCCTTTTTAAATACGTCAAATATTTTGGGAAATAAAAAAAGATAACCAAAAATATACCCTTTAACATATTAAACAACGATAATACATATATCAAGAACGAAGTATGGACAATAAATATTAAACAAAATAAAACACAATGATTTATATTTTTACTGATGGCTTTTCTAAGTATGATATGTCGGGTTGTATTCGACATTTCCGAATAGCAACACGTGACATCGGTCTGACCTAGGAATGCGGCGGCTGCCGATTGCCAATCAGGCCATCCCTATCAGGTACTAAATATTTGAAGCGCCTAAGCGATCGAACCCACGTTGACGGAAGGGGGGGGGGCAGATATATATTCTAGCGCTCTCCCGATTGAGCTACGCGGCGGGGTGGAAGAGTTCACTCTGGCGGACGGATATTGAACCAAAAGAAGGGGAGCAGTTATTGTCGTTGGCCCCTGTCTAAAAAAACGGGACCTTCGTCCCCTGGTTCCAATTGCTAGTTGATACTTCTATAAGCTTTGATATTGACGGTTGAAATTTAGGTGTATTCATAGCTATAATCATGGAAGTGGCACACTTACCGAGTCAACATCAGCGATGTAAGAGGGAACAACCGCTCAAAAGTGGGGGTGCAGTTAACCCGCGCACTGCAGGGGGGTTGATTTCCGCCCCGCCCCCCCTCAGGTTTTCAGGGGTAGCCGGAAAAAACGGCGGCGCGCAGCGCCGCCAAATTTACGTACACCCTGTTTGGGCATCAATTACCCACACTTTGAAAAAAAATGAAACGTTGTGAGGTCATTTCAGGTCAGGTCCAAGTCCATGTCAAGTGACCTTCACCTTCAAAAATGTTTTGCGTTCGTGCCAAAGCCACAGTCTTTTTTTTCGAAGTTTTGAAACTTGCATGGAATTTCAATGTAGAGATATCAGTACTACAAGGGCTGTTTTCTCGGAATTTTTCGTATCGGTGACCAAAGGTCAGGTCAATGTTCCTGAAGCCTCGCCCATTATAAGTGAAATGGGAAAATAACAAATGCTTCGCCTTTCAATAAAGATATGCATTGGATCAGGCTAATTCCTTTCAGAACATGCTATTTTAGCCGTGCATTATAAGATATGCAAGGTGCATAATTGTTGGCTCAGTGATCTCTACAAGGTCAATCTGAGGTCATGCTGAGGGTTCTCAGCGAATGATTTTGCTTAACTCTTGATAGAAAATGAGATAGATGACGATTTAGTTGACACCAATGTTGTTCGTCTGCTAGTGCTGGCCGCCGTTGCCCAATACAAACATGACCTACCTGGGTCACCAAATGAACCTTGCTGAGGTCAAATTTTGAAGTTAGACCTTACCGAGGTCAACCGTATATTGTTTCAATTAGCGCATCAAATGAGACAAACCACGATGGCGTTCAAAATGTTACCTAATCTTTCATAGGTGACATTGCTAAGTTCAAAAAAAACTGTTTTGCAAAAAAACAGTATGTTTTGATCCTTTCATGACCTCTGGAGCCTATAACTATGATCTGAGATCAGTTTTGAGGACAACATTGCGATTGCTAAAATTTCAATGGCTTCGATTTTTTCTCTAATCGTTTGCTCCCTAGCTATCATAGTCCCGATGTAATCGGGGATTTCTGGAAAAGAGTCCTTAAAGAGTCCTAAACCGGAAAATCCTGACCTTTGGTGACACTGGTGAACCTCAATTGTGACGCTGATCTCCAAGAAAAACGTGAAATTAATACTTCGATAGAGCTTGCCTAGAGGCTATCCTAATGCCGTTTTCCGCTTGTCGCTAACGGGTTGCGTAGTTTTGTGAGATCTCAACGTGGGGCGGCGGAAATCACGCCCCTCCTGCAGTTCGTGTTCGCGCGCGACCCCCTGCAGTGCGGCGGGTTATACAATGTTAGCTCCCGACTATAAACGCGGGGCGCTGTGCCTCCCCACCCCACCCCCGGTTCTTAGGTATGCTTATGCGTTATGACATTGTGGGGTTATGAATTAATCGTTATTCTCTCAACTTTAAAATATAAACCCTCGCCCTAAAGGGGGGCTGACAGGCCCCCCTGAGGTTTGTATTTAATAGCTTTTTACACATAAAGCACATCTTTCTGAAATTTTCAGTAGCTAAGTTGACAACCATTATACGTATGCTATCTAAAATTAATTGACATTGGTCAAGTTGTTTTGGAGATAATTATGTTTTAGTGACGTCATGTTTGTAAAAAACGATGAATATTTTGAAAAAAATCATAGAAAATAGAGTTTTACAGCAAATTTGCCACAAAAATGGAAATAACATAAAATGATATTTTATTTAACATGTTGATCTCGAAAATCCAAAATGATGTATTTTTGACCCCCATTAAGAGTCAAAACTGTTTTTTATAACTACAAAATCAAAATTTTTAATGACGTTTAAAAAACGGAATGTATGTGAGAGAACTGAGAACTGACTATAAACAATAACCAAACAAAATTTAAAAGCAGTATCTCTATTTTTGACTGAGTAGTGAGACATACTTTTGTCATTTTTTAAACATTTTTTTTGCCAGACACAACCAATTTTTTATAATTATTTTTTTGGAGAAAATTGGTCTAGGAATATGCCTTTTTATTTGCATTTATCATTTTCTAATTTTGAGGTTTTCTTATCGCTATTCTGGACGTGATCGAGTCAAGGTTGCGAATCCTAATCACCCATAGCAATAATCCTCTATAGTGACGATTTTCGTGACCTAAGAGGTTATTAACTAACCCAGAGCTAATCATTGATGTATGTTCAGATAGCTAATTCAACGACCTACAGCCTAACGCTAACCAAATCATTTTATTTTCATAACCTTAATAATTACGACGGTCTGAGCGAAATCGCTTTTTTTGGAAGGGTCAATCTTATGTTGACCTGGAAGATCACCGGTTGACCTGCATCCGAAAATGATATACCATCATATTTCTCACATGACAGGCAACATGCTGTTTTTTTGTGTAGCTCTATGTTGCTTGGTTTGGAAGGTTAGCAGGTGGCATGTCAGCCCCCCCCCGCCCGTAGGCGGAAGGTGAAAATGTTCCGTAGGAACGAGGTTTGTTAATCTCGAACAAATATTAGTGATCGAAAAGCAGTAAAAATGGCTCAAAACTGAGGAGGCGATGTTCTATTGTTTGACCCCCAGGCTAAGAAATGGGGCATATGGCCCCTATCCCTTCCCTACGCAAGGTCCTGAATTAGTTTAGTACCTAGTTATTCTCCCAACTCCAAGTTATTCATCTTAAACCAAAAGAAGATATTGATAGCTTGCTCAAAAGTGAGGGGGCCAGTTATCATTATCCGCCCCGCCCCGCCAAAAAGTGGGGGATCATGGCCCCCAGTCACCGTTCCTGCGGCTATGATTGTGAAGTTGTAAATTACTTAATATTTTGCCAACTTTAAAGGCATTCACATGGAGCCATTATCAGCGATATAAGAATACAAAATCATTCAAAAGTAGAGAACCGTTAATATTGTTAGATTCCCAACTTAACAAATTGGCTTTGGCCGCCCCAATTTGCCGTTTTTACGTCAATGGGTTATGGTATAGCGGGGTTGTAAATTCATAATTATTTTCATAACTTCAAAGCATTCATATCGAACAAATATCGGTTTCCGGAGGAGTAGAAATCGTTCAAAAAGTGGGGTAGGGGGGTCAGTTAACATTGCTGCCCCCCCCGTTCCTACGCCTATGAAAGGAGGCAATTGTCCTCCCCCTTTCGGGTCACAGGGGGCCAATCGAGAATGGCCCAGATACCCCTTGCANGTCAATGGATTATGGTATTGCGGGGATGTAAATTCATAATTATTCTCACAACTGCAAAGCATTCATATCGAACAAATATCGGTTCCCGGAGGAGGAGAAATCGTTCAAAAGTGGGGGGGGGCGTCTCTGGCAGTTAACATTGCTGGCCCTCCCAGCCTGAAAAGTGTGAGGGGGGGCATGGACCCCTCGGCCCCCCCCGTTCCTACACCTATGCCTGAAACCGACGACCCCTACGATTTCGCTAGAACTCACACCATACAACCTCTAAACACCCTCATCACACACGTAAAATATATGAGCAGCACACTCATTGGTTTCGACACTAGAGGTGTAAATATGAAAATGACTGAAATCGGCGACCCCTACGATTTCGCCAAAACTCACACCATACAACCTCTATAACACCCTCATCACTCACCTAAAATACCTAAGCAGCACACTCATCATTGGTTACGTATTCGCGGTCGGAACAATCCAAAGGGGTAAGGTCAGAGTTTGTGGTCATGGAAACGTTTTAACCTCTAGTGTGCGAAATAATTATTGTGCCGCTTAGATATCTTAGTTGAGGAATAGGTGCACTCAAGACATTGTATGGTGTGAATTTCAGCGAAATCGCAGGGGTCGCCGGTTTCAGTCATAACTATGTTTTCACCTCTAGTGGCCAAACCAATGAGTTTGCCGCTTAGATATGCTTGCGTGTGTGATGAGAAGTACATAGACTCGTCAATTACTGGTGAATTTCACGAGAAATTCGTAGGGGTCTCCGGATTTCAGGTCATTTTCATCGTTTTCTACCTTCTACGACGTCGAAAACCAATGAGTGAGTGCTTAGTATATTGTTAGGTGTGTCATTGAGGGTGCTTGTAGATGTTGTATTGTGTAGGTTTAGCGAAATCGTAGCGCGTCGCCGGTTTCAGTCATTTGCATGTTTTCACCTCTCTAGTGGCCAAACCAATGAGTTTAGATATTTTTACGTGCGTGTGAGTTTACGTGATGGCCTTAGCAATATTGTTACGTGTGTGAATGAGGGCTGCCATAGAGGTTGTATTGCGTGTGAATTTCAGCGAAAATCGCCAGGGGTCGCCTGTGGTACAAAAAAAAACACCTCTACCAGCTAAACGGCTGAGATTGCTTGCGGTAATATTGCCGGATATGAGGCTAGACGTTCAATAGAGAACGCTGTCGGTATCATTGACATATCTGAGGGGTCGCCGAATGCGTATTTGAATGCGAATGCGAATGCAAAATCATGGACATATCACACACGTAAATTATCTAAGCAGCACACTTATTGGTTTCTACACTAGAGAGGTTAAAGCATACAAATTACTTAAATCGGCGACCCCTACGATTTCGCTAAAACTCACACCATGCAATCTCTATATCACCCTCATGACACACGTAAAATATCTAAGTAACACACTGATTGGTTTCGACGCTAGAGGTGAAAACATGAAAATGACTGAAATCGTTGACCCCTACGATTTCGCTGAAATTCACACACACGCAAAATATCTAAGCGGCACACTCATTGGTTTGGCCATTAGAGGTGAAAACATAGTAATGACTGAAACGCGCGAACCCCTGCGATTTCGCTGAAATTCACACCATACAACGTCTTTAGTGCAAATATCACTCACCTAAAATATGTGGGCGGAACAATCATGATTTCGGCCGCTAGAGTACCAGCGGCTGAGCCCCAAAATAACCTTAGGTCAAATGATGACTTTAAGAGGTCAGACCGATATGCGAAACGTAAGAACAAGTGTGTGCGAGTATTTTAACATTGGATTCAGTCCCGCAGCCCTTTTGGGTCGGCCACAATGTGCTGTGCAAATGTTGAACCTGAGCTGAATTTTAAGCGGCACGAGTGCCGTTTATTTGCACTTTTGTAATTTTCAAGATCAAACCGTGAGATATCAATTTTTCCCCGAATGTTAGCGCATCACCTAAGTCACATTTTGACATGACTTTGAAGTTATGCAATTATTTCTGAACACCAGTTATGCGCTGTGCAATGGTACCGGCGGCTGAGCCCCCAAATAACCTTAGGTCAATTGGTAACCTTTAGAGGTCAGATCGACGTGCAAAATGTAAGACCCAGTGTGTGCGATTATTTTAGCGTTGGACTCAGTCCCGTAGCTTTTCTGGTAAGGCCACAATGTGCTGTTCAAAATTTGATTTCGTGACCTTGTTTGACCTGTGGAGGTGGAACTGCTAGAATTGAAACCTTATGCTGCTAGGTGTGAAATACTAGAGTCCTGACAGATATGCTGTGCAAATTTCAGCTCGATCAGAGGTGAACCGAATATGGGCTGAACCTGGGCTGCACCTCTAGGAGTGCCGTTTTTTGCTTGACCCCTGGAGGTCAAACCGCTATAAATTATATTGAATGCTTCGAGGTGTGGAATACTGTAGCCCTAGCGGATTCGCTGTGCAAAGTTTAGCTCCATCGGAGATGACTCGAACCTGGGCCGAACCTAGTCTGCGTTTGTTAGGAGTGTCGTTTGTTTGCTCTTTTTTATCTCTCAAGGTCGAATGGTAATAGCTATTAAAGGAAATAGTTCACCTTGGACTGTTTTTTTCAAACACAATTTGATTATATTTTCAAATAAAACTTGTTTTCATAATGTCAAAAATAGCCATGCATCGCGCCGATCCAGGACAGAAGAACGTAAATTACTAATTTCATCAAAACTATATGCGTACTCTCCGCAACGTCAAACGTGGCTCAGTCAGTCAGATTCGAATGTATACGAGTATTCGCGTAAGATTACTGTATAGCCTCTGTCTAGGTGTGTGAGGCCCACAATAGCCTCTGCCCAGGTGTGTGAGGCCCACAATCCTTCGACAAAAAGTCACCATATAATTCGGCTGGAGAAGCCCTTACAGCCAGAAAAAACTTGCATCAGGTTTTTTCAACCACGGGCTACAAAACTGCTATCTCAGTTCAAAACCCATGTTGAAGGTGAACTATTTCCTTTAAGTAGGTGTTTTCGGTGAATGTTAGTGCACCACTTGGGTCACATTTCGCTTTGCTTTTAAGTTTGTGAAATCATTTCTGTACAGTCTGGGGTAGATGTTCTGTCCACTTCTCATCACCTCAACCGATGACGATGTTCCCGGTGAATAAATCCTTCGTGAAAACTGCTAGCAGCAGTCCTTTCAGTGCTCTATTCGAATAAATCCTCCATTTCCCTGGGGCCATGTTTGTTTTCGTCTGACAGAAGCTAGCGTAGAAAGTATTCTTAAAAAGCTTTGGTTAAGCGCACCGTTTAGTTTAATGTCAACTTGTCTATCGGAGCTGTTTGTCGCTGCTACATGCAGTGAAATATATTGAAACTAATTTCTTGTTCCTCCCCCCTTATACCGGGGGAAAGGGCTGTAGTAATTGCATTGGATTCCACTGCGTGCAGCACCGACAGACAGAGGCAGAAACAGCGGACAGAACTTTTGCACGGACGTAATATTTACCTTAGACTGTACACCAGTTATGCGCTTTGTAATGGTACCGGCGGCTGAGCCCTCAAATGACCTTAGGTCAAATGTTGACCTTTAGAGGTCATATCGATGTTGGTGACGTAAGACCGATTGTGTGCGAGTATTTTAGCGCTGGATTCATTCCTTTTGCTCTACTGGGTAGGCCACAATATGCTGTGCAAATTTTAACTTCTTTAACTTGCTTGACCTCTGGAGGTCAAACCGCTGGAAGTGACACCGAATGCTGCTAGGTGTTGACAAGTGAAGCCCTTGTGGATATGTGCTGCAAATTTCAGCTCGATCAAAATTCGGATGTGTCCCGAACCTGGACTGTCTTGATGGACATGCCTTTCTTTGATCGCCCAAAACGTGTAGTTTTACGACCTAAAACCCAACAGCGATTTACTATTGAACTTGCCATGATGCAAAGCAACTTGCGACTATCTCCAAATTTCTTTTGGTTATTTTGTGACCTTTTCTTACGTGACCTGATACCTATCTATTTTCCCAATCGAAACCTGTATTTTTGACTCAAAGCCAAATTGAGTTAAATCAACTACCTTTTGATATACAAAAGGGAATGAAGCTCCCCTTTCAGCCTCGCCGAAATCCGTATAGATGGCGCTGCGATCGTTACCCATGCATATCTCCGGACTGGGTAGTCCGTCGCCCGTCACGGTCATTGCGTGACCGTATAGGGGGGGGGGGGGAGTACGACTCCTGTCGTTTGGCCCCTAGTTGAGCTAGAGCTTCGATTACAAACGAGCGTGTTGCTTGTGACGAGAGGAAGCCGTTGACATCTGACTTTAAGATCCTGGGTCACTAGGTGACCTCTGAGGTCATGTCAAAGACCCAAATGTCATCAAATCGTAAATGTGTAAAACATAAATACTAATGGAGCTAAAGTCGTAAAAGAACATCTTAGAATACTTAATAGACACCAAATTGGAAATCAGCATCACAATTCACAACATGACCAATAAACTGTCAAATTAAAAAAGTCATGCCAGGTCATCTGAGGTCATTGATCTCGGTTGAACTTTGGAAGCGTATGACCCCAGTGGAACATATAATTATGTTAAATGGATCCCAGATTTGAAATCAGTGTCACAATCTACCTTAAAACATAGAGAAAACATCTGAGGTCATCGGAGGTCAGTGACCTCGGTTGACCTCTCAAAAGATCAATCGATATTGCAATTTCTGCAAAAGCCGCAACTGACACCTAAAATACCTGTTCATATGCTCCTGAACAACAAACACTCGAAAACTGCACATGTTTCAAGGATCGATACTACGGGACGCCAGTTTCGCTAAACACGGTCATGAGAAACAGATCAAAGTCATGGGTCATAGAGGTTATAAGTTCGAAATTGTCAGAATATGTGTCAAATTGTTGTTAAGTAAGGTACTGAAATTTTCATCACAATCGGTTGATAACGACGCGAGTTTTTCCGGAAACGAGGGGGTGGCATCCACCTAAACTACACTGGCGAGGGTCAAATCAGCAAGCGAAATCCGATGAGATTTTAGATTTGTGCGAGACTTTAAATTTGCCTCAACCACCCATGCACCCAACCACCCATCCCGGTCCGGGGGAAGCCCCCCAAAAAAAACGTTTTGGATCCGCCAATTGTGTTGGTCACACGCCACCTTCAAACAAATGTTTATTTTCAGCGAATCACTGAGTACACCGATAGGGAAAACAAGGAAGGCACTGATTGACTAATGCGACACACAGAACGGCTAAGCACATCCAGCGCCGTCGGCTACGGACGCTCCGGTACTTTCTAAAACGTCCCGGTACGTTCTAGAACGCTCCTGTACATTCTAGTACGTCCCGGTACGTTCTAGTACGCTCCTGTACATTCTAGTACGTTCTAGTACGTCCCGGTACATTGTAGTACGTCCCGGTACGTTCTAGTACGCTCCTGTACATTATAGTACGTTCTAGTACGTCCCGGTACATTATAGTACGTCCCGGTGCGTTCTAGAACGCTCCTGTACATTCTAGTACGTCCCGGTACGTTCTAGTACGTCCCGGTACGTTCTAGTACTTCCCGGTACGTTCTAGTACGTCCCGGTACATTTTAGTACGTCTCAGAACGTGCCGGTACATCCCACGACGTGCTGGTGCGTCCTAAGACGCTACGTAGATCCAGGAGTGAGCCGGGGTCCGGCCTGGTACGTCCCGCACGTCCAGAACGTCCCGACACGTCACGGTCCGTGGATGCATGTGCGTTACGGTATACTAAGTACATCTGGGTACACTGATGGAATGCACCAGTACTGGGCAGAGCGGAGAAGCGCGCCGCTCTCTGCCCGCCGTGTCGGGGGAGGTGGCTCCCGTCAGCCAGCGACCAGCGCGTCACTGCAGCAGCGGCGGCGAGTGGGCGAGGTGGTCAGGTGGGGGCCAGTCACACGGCCGCCGCAGTCTGTCGGCCACCGACTCAGCTGGACGGGGCCGAGATGAGAGAGCACGCACACACACACACACACACACACACACACACACACACACACACACCAGCACACAGACAGGCAGGCAATTACTGCTGACAGGATGATGAGCATGCTGTCCGTGAGCTAGGTGGGGCGGCCGGCGGTGACTCGGCTCGGCTGGGACACACAGCACCGAGCTACAGCCACAGGCTGCTGCCGGGCGTAACGGGGCATCGGCGGCAGCTGGTACCGAGTACCGAGTACCGGAGCCGGCGGCGGCGTACACCCGTCAGTCAGATCAGCAGCAGTCGGCGGCGCGGGCGGCACTATGGGGAATACACCTCCCTCACCTCCAGCTGTCAACTGACCAGTGACCAGTGCCGGCCAAACCTATCAGTCACCGCTGAACACAGACTGCTGCTGCACGGCACAGTTTTGGCCGGCCCCGAGACAATGTTGCATAATATTGTACGGGTCGAGAACCTCAGCAGATTTGGTGCAACATGCTTACACGTGGCGTGAACGGGGGGCGGATACAGCGGATCGGAGTGGTCTCGAAATGGTCACATGTGCGGCACAGACACCTCCACCAGCTACCTAACAGAACTCGCCTACCGCGAGACGCTATCGGGATACACGGCAGCACTTATTGCAGACTTCGACTACAGGTAGGATCTGGCTGTGACCGTACTCAGCATCAGCTACATGCCACACTGCCTGCCAGCACAGAGGCAGCGCGGCTGGCGGCGCGCCGAGACAACACCGGCCACTCACCGCTACTGCACAGCGGCGCGCGCAAAATAGAGCCGCCGATCATCCACCCAGTCAACAAGAGCGCTATCACTACTGGACTCTGAAAGCTCATGGTTCCCTAGTCGGCTACGGTATCGCGGGGTAGAGAGTAGTCGCCTGCATCGCTCGCCGCCGCTTAGCCCGACTGACCGTACGCAGACCCTTTGTACGAGCCGGGCGACGCGCGCCTGCCACGCTCAGGCGTTTGACGCCTGCAGGCGGCCGCCTGCGCGCTGCAGGCGCCTCCCAACCAGTGAGCAAAGATCACAGACACAGACACATAGACATAGCCAGAGACGGACAGAGACACGGGACATGGCGCGCGCTAGACGCTGCCTCACTGGATACCGCAGGCGGACGATGCAGCGGGAACGGCCATCGGGGACAGAATATAGACCTCGTCTGGCATTCGCTCATGCTGCGATGCAGTTTAGAAACAAACATTGTGTTTCTACCACATATTCCGCTAGATTAGGAGTTCAATGCCACCACGGAGAAACGAAAAGGGTTAAAATAATACAAATACAGAATGTGTATACTTGTCCAGTATGATTGGAATATTGATGTCATCTTTTTCAATTGTATGCGTAAAGCGTAGAAGTTGCAAGAAAGTTGTGCTTAACACAATTTGTATTTATCCCACACATGCTTTGATAGTGAAACAACACATCAGATAACACATATTTATAAATAATATATATTTATCTGCATGTTTTGTAAAGACTGGTTATTCAGCGTGGTGATGGCCCAAGCAAAGGGAAGTCTGGTGGTGTCCCGTGTGTCAAGTTTCCTGTGATAGCCGCCAGGGGCGCGCCGGTCGTACAGCTACTGGCCAGCGGGACAGACAACGGCCAGCCACGTGCAAAACGGACACACACACACACCGACCAAAACGCAGAAAAGAACAGCAAAATACAAATCAGTTACGACTTTATTGGAAAGCTGCCAAAATAAATGAGAACAATCAATATTAAGTAACGATGAATCTAATAAACCATGCGACGGAAATGCAAAAGTAGAACAGTCATGTCTTCCACAGAACGGAAGGACAACACAAGCAACCGGGAGGCTCCAAATGACCAGCGTGCACACTTGTGACCTCTGTTTGTAGAGTACGGCCGGGAGGCTCCAAATGACCATGCGTGCCACTTTGTGACCTCTGTTGTGAGTACGCCGGGAGGCTCCAAATGCCCAGCGTGCAACACTTGTGACCTCTTGTTTGTAGAGTACGCCGGGAGCTCCAAATGAGCCAGCGTGCACACTTGTGACCTTCTGTTTGGTACGAGTACGGCCGGGAGGCTCCCAATGAACCAGGTGCACACTTGTGACTGCTGTTTGTAGAGTACGGCCGGGAGGCTCCAAATGACCAGCGTGCACACTTGTGACCTCTGTTTGTAGAGTATGACCTCTGACAGGTACCTAATGTGAGATGGTGTCAATTAAAGCTAAGCAGCCAATTCAAAACAATCAATAAATAATTGATAAAATAACCGCCTACCCGGAGCCAGTTCTCTCACGCCACTAGTTGTCGGCGATTCGACCCAGTTGGCCCACGTTAGCACCTGCTACGTCACAGAGTGGCATCACACCACCAGCTACGCACACGAGATAGAGTCTTTAGTCATGTAACAACGGGGCGGGGGAGCGGCGGCGGCCACAGCTCTCCGACGCGCAGTGTTCACACACAGGAGACGAGACGCGGGCCTCACAGGTCAGCCGCAACAGAGAGCAGCTCATCACACCGGCACAGCTGGCACGGCACCCGCCAAATACGGCTCTGTGACTCAGTGACTCTCTATAGCTCTCTGGGTTTGTCCTGCGAGCGTCCAGGCGGCGCTGCCGGTCCAGCGCCGACTGTCATCAGTCGACATCGGAACAGCACGAGCCGCGACCCATCACCAGCCTCCAGCTGACAATAAATACTATAAATACGCCGGCCGGCAGGCTGCCTGACAGCTGCTCGTCAGAAGACAGCTGCCTGTCAGCTGCTCTTCAGTAGACAGCGTGCTGCCACCGCACGTCCGTCTGACGATCTGACTATCTGTCCACCCGGCCGCCAGCTGCTGTAGCGGCCCTGGTCCCGGCCGAGGGGCGGCTATACCCCAGTTGGTCGGAGGCGGACGGCCGGGCCTGGTCCCGGCTGTAACTGTCAACTATCCAGCGCGGCCCGGTCCCCGCCGAGCCGGGCCGTGACGGCTGTGCGTCCGGCGGGCACGGCAGTCTTACGAGTAGATGGTGATGACTTCCCGGCCTCCACCGCGCACCATCAGCACGCGGTCCAGACCCTCCGTCAGAACCTCCAGGAACTCCATATCTGTACCGGCCGCACCGTCAAGGAAACAAACAGATCGCCGCGCACCATCGGCCACACAGACACAGACACACGCCACGACCGCCACCACCTGGATGCCGAGGGTTAGATACATATTACAAGCTTCAACTGACAAACAAGCGAAACCATCAATGAAAAATTCCCTTGGACATATCTTAGCAGCTGTACTATGTCAAAGATCACAAAGGTTTCCTACAGCACATCCGCCAGTAAAATGCATTATCATGCAACTGAAAGACCATGATCCATAGCGACACATGTTGATACTTGATATGTAACTGATTATTATCACATCTCGTCATGATCTCTTGGATGTGATTGGATTGGATCTCTTGGACCAGTTTAATGCCTCAAAGTGCGTTTGACCTCTATTGGGTCATAGGATGCTTACTTTGCTATGGGCGAGGCTTGGAAAATGAAATCAATGAAGGCTCGAAAAATGAATTCAGTTGTTGAGTCGCATGGCAAATCAGTTCATGGTCTCTATAGCAATGATTCAAGTTAGTCATAGACTCTACGCTACGCATCTAGTCCATGACGAACTCGACAGGAGGCGGCCGGGAGCCTTCAAATGACCAGCGTGCACATTAATTGTGACCTAGGTTTATGACAGACAGGCTACGAGTCTCGTCCAGGACCAGCTTCAATCATTGGACTCGTCCATGACAGAGGAGTAGCTATTGATCAAAATATAATATTACCAGTAAGACGCCTTAAACGGCGAAGGACGAGCGAGTCCGAATAAATCCGCGTCAATTTATCACCCGTCCACGGAGGTTCGTCTGTGCAAAGCATGCATTTTAATTATTTTTCGCTGTGGTTGTTTTGCCGTCGCAAATAGATCGAACAAAATCGATACTTTAAACTAAATAGGTTTTTGAAGCGTTTATTTTAATTTGCAATTATAAGCTTCATTGTTTTGTAGGCAAAAATTCATTTTTGGGTGGGTATTCAGACTGGATTTGATTGCGCTTTTACAGCCGATCATTTTATCGTCTGTCACCCTTTTTTTGGTTTTGAAGCTACGGCGGTGTATTAAGGAAATTTATAAATCGTTAATAAAAATATTACAGACAGATTTTAACAGTGAAATACTTGCCATGCAAACCTAAATTTTTTAGATGCGTTTTAGAGACGGTACACTTGGTCTACAGATTGGTGTTTGTTTCATGCTTACGGTTCATAGGTGCTGAAATGACTCATGTATTACTTGTTGTTGACGTGCCAATAAACTATAGGTGAATTTGCGTATAGGTGCTGGCAATAGGGCACTTGGCTAACGGCCATTCGGTTCAGACGTAACAGTCGCCAGCTGGGATCGGGAAGTTTCCACGGCCATTCAGAGGTGGCATACGCGGGCGGGGATCGCATTTCTCTATATCAATCGTCTGTGGTTCTGCACCCGTGTCCTCTTGATTCTTTTGGTTAGGACGACGCGAGCGCGTAAGCGGTGAAGCGAGTCCTCATTGATATGGATTTTCTCACGATATAGCGGCAGACGCCTGTACATGCAGGCGGGCCCAGCCCGGCGGGCAGGATTTCGGCGCGCAGGCGCTCGCAGTTTCATGGAAGCTTATATCTTTTCGCAATTCCCGACATCCGATTGAAGGAATTGCGGTGGGCTGCCATGCTATGGAATATTGCAGCCCATGCCACACATGTTACATTATTATTATCTAGGGACATGTTTTTTGGGTGGATGAGATGGGCAGGTTGTTAGCACGGCCGCACGTGAACACGTGCCGTAGGGGGTCAGAAGTTTAATCCTGCTGTGCTGAGAAACGGCTGGCACCTAATACAAGCTAAAATTTTTGTGTGAGGCTGGGGGAGACCACACCAACTGCGATATGTTAGCACGTGGCGGGTACGATTCATTTGGGTGACACCATCGCGTGCGCAAGCTGTGCAACGCCCTCGCATACGGTTTCTACGCAGCCAATTTACCTCGCAAACAATGGTTGAATAAAGGGGATCTGACTATCTGGCATCCAAAAGTGGCTTTTAGACGGGTCAACACCAGATGCGTCAGAGAAAGCGATCCGCCGGCGTATGCACTATGTGTTTCGATCCAGCGGCGCGTGTGGGACGGGGTGGCAAGAAGTCTGGCTCATTTCACTGGCTTTCAAGCTCAAATTGCCATGGAGTCTAGGTGTATGCGTTTTCACATATAGTCATAACATGTCTAGTGCTCAGCGGCGGACCGTTAAGTGGTGATACGTTGGGAGTGACCAATCCAAACAGCTCCATCTGTAGACCAATGTTTTACCGGTTCTCTAATGGCAGTTCATTCCGTTTAAGGGTTTGCATACAGTATTTCCACCTCAGCATGGGGATTACAATGCTGTTGCATAGGTTTATTTCTTGTTTGCCATTTATCCGACGATGTTTAGTATAGTTCGGGGCAGTTCTCCGGTCTATTTCAATTAGATGGTAAAAGGCAGATTCTGCCATCAGTTAGCAAAAGGGCAGTTCCTGAAACCATTCAGTAGCGGCAGCTTCTGCATCAATGGTGGCAGTTCTGACATCAGATACGGGCAGATTCGGCCATCATGTGATTCTGCATCAGTGGCGCAGTTGCTGCCATCAGTGGCTCGCCTCGGATGAGTCTTTCTGGCATACAAAACCAGAAGACGGGCAGTGTGCAGTGCTAGACGCCAATTACAAATGATCAGTCGAGCTGGCAGAAGTCTGGCAAGGGGTGCCAAACAGATCCATTCTAGGCAAGCATTCTGTGCCATCAGTGGTTGGCATTCTGCATCCACAGTCCAAACAGCTGCAGTTAACTGTTTCTGATCCTAACGTAAACATGAAGCGCTTACGCAGTTATATTCTTTGGGGCCAGATTTCAAGTGGGTTTTGCATTAAGATTATCTGCGCTCCATCAGAAGAGCCTGCTAGTTCAGTTAGTTTAGCTCAATCTGAGATTTAGTTCGGATTATTTGCTCGACGGCAAACAACACAGTCGAAAATACATGGCGCATCCGAAATGTTCCTATGCTGTGCTCATTTCGCACCAAGGTGGTGACGAACCGCATCCGTGCTGTTCCAGTCAGCACGGTTGGGCGTGGGCAGATTATCTGTCATACTTATAGCGGTCGGGATTGTTTCTCAGTATTCCCAGTTGATCGATCGTCCTTCGCCGTTTAAGAGGCGTTTCACTGGGCAGTTTTTCTTGGGCACAATTTCAGCTGGGATCTGGGCATGTTTCTCCTTTACTCTGCCATCAAGTTATAGCCGGCCGCCGGCGCGGGGCGCCGCAGTTGGCACCAGGGACCCGCGACGCTGGTCGGAAGCTTCCAATCAGATCGTTTGCTCAGTTGTGACGCATCAGGCCCAGCCGAGACGTTCGGTCTCATGAGTCGAGGGTCGGGCATCTTTCTGTCGCCGAGTCACATTCGAAGTATAGGCGGGCCAGCACCTATTCGCGTGACGATTCCAATTTCAATTTAGGTGCATGTGGTCGTAGGTTTCTTCCATCATACTGTGATGGGTCGCACGAGGCTGCAGTTTCTGGGGGCGCGCCAGTCTGAACGTGCCGAGCGTCAGGGGTGTTCATGATTAAGACAAGTGATTATTTCCTGCTGTAGGTAGAACAACGGGCTCGGCACATATTTTACAGCTAGATAAATTTTGATGTGAGGCGGAGCAACACACCACTGGCAATGTTGTATCGTAATCTGTGGTCGCACACTGTTTTCGTCGGCGATTAGCGAGGGTGCACCCCTGTTCCGTCCACAAAAATTCTTACAAAGTTCCCATATCGTTGCAATCACCGACTATATCTCGGCAACAAAAGCTCGCAAAGACTCGGGTCACACAGTGGTATGAGAAACGATGGCCGGAGTATGCACTCAAGGTGTGTCCGTTAGCGGCTTCGCGTCGCGTACGATGCTTAAGTTCTATGGTATACAGCGCAAATGTAGTTTTATGACAAGGTCTTTCACATTTAAAGGATCCAGTTGCTCAGCACTATGGGACGTGGAAGCAGCGTTATATTAACAACACAATGGGCTAGTATGACCAATGGTACCGTCTTAAAATGCATTCAAAGATTTTTAGGTTTGCATGGCAGAGTATTTCTCACTGTTAAATCTGTCTGTAATAATTTTAATTGACGATTGGTATAATCTGGGTTCCCCATGTAATTCACGCGTAGCTTAAAACCTATAGGGTTGGCTAGACCGGATCACCAAATGATCTGTCGGTGTAAAGCGAATCAATCCACTCTTAATAACCCCATAGTGCCATTTTTGCCTACAAACATGAAGCTTTATAATTGCAAATCTTAAATACGCTTCAAACTATTTAGTTAAAGTATCGATTTTAGTTCGGATCTATTTGCGACGGCAAAACAACACAGGAAATAATTCAAAATGCATGTCTTTGCACAAGACGATCCTCCGTTAGACGGTGATAATTGACGCGGATTATTCGACTCGCGGTCGTCCTTGCGGGCTTAGGGTTGTCTTATGGTTGTCGAGTTATATAGGTCCGGTGGATTGGCAACGATGTTTTTGTATGTAATTTTTGTGGACGAACAGGGGCGGGGGCCGTGCACGTGCGGCAGTTGCAGTGTGTCCCAGATTTTACTGTGCACACATTGCATGGTGTGGCTCCAGCCTCACACCAAATTTTAGCCTTTATAGGTCAGCCGTTTCATCAGCTCAGCAGGTATAACTTTCTGACACCTGAAGCGGCAGTGTCACGCGCCGTGCTGACATCTAAGTGGGATTAGAAAAAATCATGTCAGGAGTCAATCATAATGTCATTGCATGGGGCTATATCTGGCGAAGCACCCGTTGTTAATCGGAATGCGGGGTTCTTACTCGGCGCATTCATTAATCGCTAGTTGACAGGGGCGGCTAGCTTCTGTCGGCCGCGGGCGGGCCGGGCCGGCCCGGGATTCCGGCCGCTTATATCGTGAGAACAAAGTCGGATTCATGGGACTCGCTCGGGCGCTTCGCGCCTCGCTCGTTAAAGGGTCAATAACGGTATCTGCATTTTTATCTTATCATCGACTTCACATGAAGCACCCCCCATTCCCGCCGTCACTGGCCGGCGGTCGCACCAACACCAGTGCGTGCTGTCGCACTAGAGACGGATACGTTGGAGTCGTTTTTGGCGCTCTGCATTTTCGGCGGGCCGGGCAGGTTGACAATGACTAGCTGGGCGTCATGAGACTTGCTGACGATCACCTCGTTCAGCTTGACAGCCGTGTGCATCCGCCGCACGTTCGCCTTGTCCCTGGCGGACCGAGAGCGCACACACAATATTGGATGGTCAGGACAAACACCACACACAGCAACGCACACGCAACGCACACGCACTCGCACTCGCCTCGGCACTCGCCACGCACTCGCACTCGCAACTCGCACTCGCACTCGCACTCGCACTCGCCACTCGCAACTCGCCTCCGCATCGCCACTCGCACTCGAGTCGCTTCGCCTACCTCGACTTACTCGCACTCGCACTCGCAGTCTTTCGCACTCGCACTCGCCTGCACTCGCACTCGCAACTCGCAAACTCGCACTCAGCACTCGCACTCGCACTCGCTCGCACTCGCAATCGCACTCGCACTCGCTCGTACTCACACTACACTCACACACAACACACACACACACACACCACCACACACACCACACACACGACACACATTCACTTTAACACCAGCACCGACCAAGCGACCAGTTACAGAGGACATTTGACAGACAGATGGGACGCACGCAGCGGCATTGTCATGCGGACCGAACAAATTGTGACCGATATGGTAATAGGTCGGTCAGGTAAATACATTTGGACACTTTTCGGTCAGCCTAATCTTAAACAATTTATTTTGACATCACATTTTTACGCATTCTTATTTGTATCTAGCAAAATTATGTTTAATTCGCTCGAAATTAAATCAATTAACATGAACACTAAATAGAACACATCAATATTATATCAAGATTTAATATATTGCTCACAAGAATAAATGAGGTCCTTAAACAATATTGTGCATTATACACTATACATATTACATACACCACCGCCACCTACAATTACAAATTCGGCCAAATTTTGGACATTTTTTACTTCAACCCAAATCCGTCGGTGTTAGGTCAACCAAAATGCTTCCTGTTCGGTATCGGATTGGTATTGGTCAGGAAATTTGGGGAAAATGACATCACTACTCTACAGTCAGTCCCGCAGCGGTCGGTCGGCCGGCCGGCCGGCGCTACTCACGGTTTGATGTCGAGCAGCTTCTTGAAGCCGTCCTTGCCGCCGGTGCTGTTATCGGCGGCGTTCTTCGTCTCCTGTGAGGGCGAGGAGGAGCGGGAGCGTACCTCCTCCTCAGCGACATCCACCTGCCGGAGCGGCGCGGACACCGGTCACCGACGAGTGCCGCGCAGGCCTGCAGCCGCTCCAGCTGAGCGCCGCTTACCGTTGACGACTGCGACCCAGCAGGGCCACAGGGTAGACACAGTCCGCCAGAGGCCCACGAGCACCCTCAACAGAAGCAAGAGGAAGGCAGATGTGAACTGATGCGATCGGAGTTTAGACCGACTCACACAATGCAAATACATAATTAATCAGACCATGAAGTTACATCGCCCTTTATCTATGTCAGATATGATGATGATGATTGGGGTTTTAGGGCGGACCGACAGCGAAGGTCACATGCCGCCCTTTATCTATGTCAGATAGAATCGCCCACCAGACTGACCAATGCGTTCAATACGTTCGGCGAAATGTGCAGGTGACACACCACAACACTGTAACACGGCCACTAGACACCGGGCGTGTCACCCGTCAACACACGGCAGAGGTGTGACTGAGGTAAGCAGGGCAGCAGACTGAACACGGCCACTGGACACCGGGCGTGTCACCCGTCACCACCTCAGCCTCAAGTATCATTGTTCTACAGTAGTCTTCTACAGCGGCACCACCTCACCGACATTATATATCAAAGATATATAATATATCAAAGATACTTGAGGCTGAGGTGGTGTACCTCAGCGGCACCACCTCAGCCAGCGGCAGCGGCAGCGGAGGCCGGACAGACGGCACGGCTCGCCAGCAGTCCACTCCGGCCCGGCTCTACACATCTGTCTCCTCGAGCAGGGGTGTCAGGGGGTGTCAGGGGGTGTCAGCGGGTGCCGGTGCCGGGTGCACGGCAGTCGTGGGTGCGAGCTGTGGGTGAGGCAGAGCGCGCCTTACGTGTATGCTGTCGGCCGTAGCCGGTCCGTGCTGGTTGTAGCGTGCACCCGAGTACAACTGAAACTAGCCCCCCGAACGTCAGCACACGCGCACACACAGTGTGGCCACCGAGAAGCCGAGCCACGCTGCACCTCTGGAAGCCACGACTGCACCCAACATTGTGGAGACGAAACATTGAGCGGCCTGGAGGCTCGGCGGAAGCGGTGAAACATGTGACACTTTAAGCCACAGCAGCACTTCCCACAGGTGGTGGCCTAGATATGTGTGGAGAGCCGCGAACATCGACACTCATCAGATCGTCATAGCAGCCCATAGCCAGGACAGAAGCGAGCCAAGCAGCAGCCGAGGGCGCGGCACACCGCTCTGGCAGCCCGCCCACCGCGCGGTGCACACCACTGGCTGGACAATGGACATGGCTACGGCTGCCGTTAGCATGATACTGCCGGGATACTGTTACTGTTACTGTTTAACTATTCTCCATGCTCACCATCAGGGACGTAGCCAAAAGGGGGGGGGGGGCACGGGGGCTATGCCCCTCCTGGGCAATATAAATTTTCACTATATATATAATGGAATTATCTAACAACCCGACCCTACCGGCCCCCGGCCAGCAACATATAGCTGAGGAGCAAAATTTGATTTTTTTTTCCGACGTGCCACTCCATGATAAAAATCTTGGCTACGTGCCTGCTCACCATATACATTTTTTTTCCATAGAGAATGTTACTTTTAAATTAGCCGTGGGAAGACCAAAAATGTGACAAAGCACGTGGATTCTTAGGTTCCATTGTTGCAAAAACGTTGAGGTTTTTATGTGTGCAAAAATTATCCCGAACAATTAATCTGATGAATATTATAGGCCTACAATGTCGAGACCAAAAAACGCTGTAACGCGCCATTTTCAAGCGAAGAGGAAGTTTGGATTCTCTCTCAGTATGGTGCGCTGAAAAGCGTAGCTGCAGTGCAGCGGAAGTTTGACAGTCACCCAGCCCAGCTTCTTTCGCATAATCTGCACACGATTGCCGTAGATGTGTCCAACGTCTTGGCAATATTGGACACAGAGATGCATTTTTGGCTGCTTGATATGGCTCCGCCATCTGCCGATTTTTTTCTCTCACAAGCTCAGCTTATTTTGCAGTTCGACATTGAGGCTTTGATGGGAAAACGGAGCCTGTTGATTGAAACCTTTCGATCAGTCGCTTAAAAGCCATTCTTGATGGTATGTATAGGCTCCGGTACAGGAGGGGGCGGGGGCCCCAAGTTTTTTGATTTTTTTTTTACTTTACGCCAATGGGCGTTGCATGGACACATTGGACAGAACTGACTTTAAAATGCCTCTGTCCCCCCAATTTACGCTCCCCCACAAGCCCTGTGGCGGAGCCCCTGATGGTATGCCATTTCGTTTCTGCAAGTGCTTGCCAAACTTCCGCTGCACTGCAGCTACGCTTTTCAGTGCACCATACTGAGAGAGAATCCAAACTTCCTCTTCGCTTGAAAATGGCGCGTTACGGCGTTTTTTTTGCCTCGACATTGTAGGCCTATAACATTCATAGATTAATTGTTTCGGGATAATTTTTGCACACATACAAATCTCAAAGTTTTTGCAACAATGGGACCTAAAAATCCTCGTGCTTTGTCATATTTTTGGTCTTCCTACGGCTAATTTAAAAGTAACATTCTTCATGAAAAACCCTGTAGCCATGGCCAAGGCGTAAGTGACTCAATATTGCGATCAGCAATCAGCATCCACGTTCTTCTCTCAACAAGCCCCTCATTTTCAGGCGATGCATGACACATATTGTAACTTTGAAACTTATACAATAACTGGTGAAAAGCCATCGCCAGCGACACACTCCGAGAAAGGCCACAGACAGACAGACAGACAGACAGACAGACAGACAGACAGACAGACAGACAGACAGACAGACAGACAGACAGACAGAGAACGAGCAGACAGACAGAACAGAACAGACAGACAGGACCAGACAGACGACAGACAGACAGACAGGACAAGACAGGCAGACAGACAGACAGACAGACTTAGACAGAAGACAGACAAGACAGACAGAGAAGACAGAAGACAGACTAGAATCCCCAGAGACAGAGACAGACAGAGAACCAGACAGATTAACAGACCCAGAGACAAGACACGAGACCGACAGAAACAGCACAGAGGACAGACATCGAGAAGCGACAAAGAACAGACAGCAAGCAGACAGAAGACAGACGACGAGACAGACAGACACGAACGCAGAGACAGACAGAAACAGACAGGACCAGACAAGAGACATACAGGAGAGATCAGCAGACAGCACAAGAAAGCAGACCATAGAAACAGACAGCAACACCATACAGAAATCAACAGAGAACAGACCAGGTGACAGACAGACAGTATACAGACAGCGACAAGACAGACAGTTCGACAGAAGACAGCACAGACAGACAAACGGACAGACAGCACAGACAGACAAAGACAGACAGCGAACAAACAGACAGAGACAGAGACAAGAAGACAGAGGGATCAGAGACAGAGACAGAGGAGCAGAGACAGATGACCGAAACAGAGCACAGAGCCACGACGACTACGAAGACAGAACAAGACAAGACAGAGGACAGAGACAGAGAAGAGACAGAACAGGGACCAAGTAGCAGAGGACAGAGAACGGACAGCACGGACAGACGGACAGCGGACAGGCAGCAGCCGGCGCGGGTGCCTAGTGGACAGCCGATTGCCAGCCAGACAGCAGCCAATCAGCGGTGTGTGTGTGGTCAGTCAGCGTTCTGTGAGTGTGGACACGGGAGACTACAGAGTGGTTGGTTCCTGCCTCTCCCTGTGCTAGGCGTGACGTCCAGCTGGCACTCGTCTGCTGGGCTCAGACGCCCGGCGAGCCGCCGTCCAGCCGCCGGGCGGGCCGGGGGGCGAGGGGCCGGCGCGGCCGTCAGAGGCAGGCTCTGTTGAACAGTTGCGGGTAGCGACCCCCGTCTTCGCGCCGACATTCGCAGACTCGCCTGCCAGGGAGTCAGCAGTACGGATCAAGACGGCCGCCCCCGCCCCCGCCCCCGGCCCCGCCCCGGCGGCGGGCGGCTCGCCGGCGTCTGATGCCAGCAAGAGTCAGCTGGACGTCTCCGGCCTAGCACAGGGAGAGGCAGGGAACCAACCCACTCTGTAATCTGTGTCACACTCACAAACGCTGACTGGACCACACACACACACCGCTGATTGGCTGCTGTCTGGCTGGCATCGGCTGTCCACAGGTCACCCGCGCCGGCTGCTGCCTGTCCGTCTGTCCGTCTGTCCGTCTGTCCGTCTGTCCGTCTGTCCGTCTGTCCGTCTGTCCGTCTGTC
>VOPJ01013373.1:0-40243 GCA_014673585.1 Semibalanus balanoides
CATTTTGTGAGACCTTAACGTGCAGAGCATGACGAATCAGTAGATTTTAGAATCAGTCTGTATTTTAGCCATACCATACGCGATCGGCCAAACAAAAAGGGCGCGATTTCGGACAAAATGTCGATTTGCAAAAAAGGCCCTCGACAGATTTGGAAAAAAATGCATCACTGGATTCAGCGTTAGCTTAGCGTTTGAATGGTACATCTCCCGTAGTTTGAGCCCTCCAACCTCTACTAACTAACCGTGTGTGGTTGCAGTCATGAGACATTCAAACGTGACCTCGTGAGAGTTTTCATAAATGTTTCAAAATAAACATGCTGGCAACAGTGGCGGATCCAGAGGCCAAAAAGGCTATGCCCCTAAAACTAGTCCTGATACTATGATTACCCTCATAAACGGTCGGACAAACGGTCGGCCTCTTACAAATTTGTCGTAAAATGCACATTTGCAGCAGTCTAAATCCAGCTATCCACAGACGAAAACGGGAAAATTTCGCGCTTCTTCGCGGCATGTCACATGTTTTGCAATTGCTTATACAAATTTTGCAAATGAGAAAATGAATTACATTACATTTTTGAAGAGGCTCTCCCTGGTAGTAATTGCTGGCCTAAGGGACCAATATTTTGTATCATACCGAGATATGCCACCAGGTAAAGGGGTTACCTGAGGCTTGGCTCAACTCACGGTGTCGTTTCAATATGAAAAATTCACGTTCCACAACCCGAAATAACAATTGTCACGCCGAGTTTTGCGGCGTCACATCGGTAACCATCGTTATAAAGAACCGGACGTCATCGGTTTCGGTTCGTCGTAACGCTGAATTGAATTAATAGCATGTTTAGCTTCTTATTTATCCTTTACAAGGCCCACTTTATCCTCTACACCGCGTATATATGTCTGGGGCTACCCGTAAAAATTTCGTGCTGCTTGGTGGCGCTAAATAACATGTACATACCTGTATTATAACAGGAAAAAACTGACAGGGTTTAGACACACGCAGAAAATGGGGTACAACTTATTTGTCATTTCAGCCGAATCCCCACTCAAAAATTGTCAGTGGCGGCTCCTGCGTACAGTTGCAGACGGGCTGACGACACGCTTCCAATCCCCAACCCCCAGTCAACAACTTTGTCGCTGACGGCTGATGACCTGCTATTACCCGCCCAACAACTTTTTGGAAACATTTCATTTGATCCCCCCCCCCCCCACACACAACCACACACACACACACACATACACACACACACACAAACACACACACACATAATGAAGAACAGACATAGTCATTTGCCCGGCTGGTAAACATAAATACCGTGTTTTTCTTGTTTTTCAACCATATCCAAGTACTCAAGCGTATATTGGCATGTGAATTGCGTCCACTACACATTTCAGCATAATAATTAAATATATTTTGACGAGCTTTTCGGGCCCTAGGATTCAGAAATGGTGCACACTTTACCGCTATAGTGAACACTTGTATCTTTATAATTATAAACTGAAAACATGAGCTTTTGATTTTTTAGCAACAATATAGTATTAAAATGATGTTATTTAAATGATAAAGAATTAAATACAATTATTATCTGATTTAAAGTTGCAACTTTGAAAAAAACATGTACCTTTTGTGCTTCATGAAGGTCACTGACAACGTCGTCCTCCTATCACAGGCACTTCTTTACCGTGTAAACAAGTCGTAGGGCCAGAAATGAAGTAAGTACCTACGCCAAGAAACGTGACAATGTCCCTGATCGGTCAATGAAACAAATCGTCGACACTGAATAGGTCGCCGTCGATGTGCTTTGATGAGCTTGTTTTTTAAATAATTATTTTCATTATTATATAAATCATAGTGTTATGTAGAGCAAGAAACAAGACGATGCAAAACTCCCAATGTTAACAAATAAATTAAGTTTGTCCGCCCCTGTAGCTCAGTGGGAGAGCGGAGAGGGAAAGGGAAAGAGAGCGGAGGCGGAAACTCAGGAGAGGGAATTCTAACCTATCCCGGTAGTGGCAGCCCGGGTTCCAATCGCTTCGGTGCTCGCTATTGCTCTGTGGGATGGCCTGCAGCGGTGGCAGCCGGTCGCATTCCAAAGGTCGTGTGACGTCAGTGGGCGGGGTGAACCGTGTCCAGTATGTGGCCACGTACAGCTTTCTCTTAAATTCTGCTGGCAACAGGAATTGCGCGACCGGGTGATGATGGTCAGCCAGGACCTGCGCACAAGCTCTGCTTAGCACGGTTCCTGACCTCGGAAAGCCATCTATGCAAAGCATTCGAACTAAATTGATTCAAAAAAACAATTTTCACAAATGTAGGGTCGCAACCACAAACCATGCCGCCGTTGTATGCATCAGTTAGCTGCTAATTTGGTTATCTTTGCATTCAATGGCTGTTAATTGTAGAGGATTGTTGTGCATTTTATCACCACAATCAGAACGCAAAAGATATTTTCCACTTCATTGCATACAAAAGCAATACGGGAAAGGCGCACAGTTTGATGACGACCAAAAGGACTTGCAAGTACCGGTCGTTTAAAATGTGGGACGTTTTTTAACTTTAATATGAAATATATTTCGGTAAGGAATGCTTGTATGCAAAATGTGATGAATTTACAGATTATTTTGGTATTGTCTGTCGATTTTATGTAATAGCTCCATTTTTGTGGTATAAATGTTATTATTTCTCTTAAACGTCATCAGAGCCGTAGATCTGTAATTTCGCGTTATTTCTCTACCACGTTTGAGAACTAACTGCCTGACCTTATGCGTCCGCAGAATTACAAAATATATTTAACAATGACCGATATCTCAGAGCACAGAGGGTTCTTTTGTGATGTGGATTTCGTATAACACAAAAATATTGTAACGTAATCATGTTTGATGACAGCTTACGTCATAATCCTATCGATTCAGGAATGCTCATTTGCAGGTGGCTGAACATTGATACAAAAATACGGCACTCCTGCGGGACACATTTCGAACTGCGTGCCGAGAACTAAGTATACGTTGGTTGGGAGCCCACAGACATGCGTATTGCGTAACTATTCTCCGTAGAGCTCGATCTGGTGCTTAGCTGAAAACCAGTTGGTCATGTAACTGTTAAAATGCTAATAAACTTATCATCGTGGTATCGGAAATATGGTGCTAGTACGTGTTTGTTCCAAGCGCAGAACAAGGAAATAAGTAACGGCATCACATGGATAATAATTTAACTCCTGCTTACATATAACACCAACAACGTTCGCTATGTATCATATTGCCCAATTCATATTTTTTCAAATTTCAATCGGAAAATAATCTTCAAATAGCTCATTAGTCACTGCATTTTTGTGATGTGATGCGATGCGATAGCTTTGCAGCAGGTGACACCCAGTACAAAGAACAGGTTTGTCGCCGTGTAAATGGATTGTTAACTTGACACGACCCGACCCGACCGTAACACTTCAGAAGCTTATTATATACTCCGCAAACATTCAGCCGATTATATTCGGGTTTTTACGATTGGATATATCCATGGAATCAATTTTGTTTACGGTAAAGGTGCGTTCCTGTAGCTGCCGTAGGTGTGGTATCACAGCGCGTGGCACGCGCAACCATGGACCATACCAAAACACATATTTTATATTAAAATCGCGATCTAATATGTTATAGATCAGTAGTTCCCAGCCATCCCGACGCAATTACCCCTTTCAACAGTTAGAGGAGGCCATTACCCCACCCTTACAAATGTATACTGATTTATCAAAAATGGCGTTGTACCCAATGTGTTAAACGTTGGTTGCACCTGTTTACACACTTTCATTGTAGCGTCGCAACTCGCAATGAAAACAAATATTGAGAGCGCAGTGCGCACATATAAATATATTTATTCCCTTTTCTTCACCAATTTCTCAGTTACCTCAGTTAGGCGTACCGAAAAGCTATATTTGTTGGCCGAGGGCTGCACCAAAGCTGTCTTAGCGTAATTACGAGCGAGCGCGAAGCGCTCGCTTGTCTTTACGTGGTATATGGTACAAATCTGACTGTGAGCGACCCGACCCGACCCAACCAGACCCAGCCCATGGCGACGCTTTTGAGCTCATATCTTTGCAACCGCACGATCGATTGACAAGCGGTCTTCTTTGCTGAGTAGCCCCATCCAACCAATCCTGTTTCTACCAGCGCCGATTCATGTGGGTGACTACCACTGCGCGTGGCGCGTGGCGCGTGAGGGGTGTTAAAAGATGTTTTGTCGCAAAAACTCCGCAACGGCTGGACTAATTGTGTTCGAATTTGGTGTGTGGTTAGGGACCCCTTAGCCACCACTTCTCCACTAGTCAGGGGTGGGGTGCCTCTGCACGTGCGCACGTGCACACCCCTATTCTATATCTTAGGAACGGCTGAACCGATTGTGTTCCAATTTGGTGTGTGGTTAGGGACCCCTCAGCCGCCGCTTTTCCACAAGTCAAGTGTAGAATTCCTCTGCACGTGCGCACGTGCGCACCCCTATTCTATATCACAGGAACAGCTTAGCCGATTGTGTTCAAATTTGGTGTGTGGTTAGGGACCTCTCAGTCGCATTTTTCCCACAACTCAGGGATGGGTGCCTCTGCACGTGCACACTTTTTTATCTCAGAAATTAATTGCCCGATTGAGTTGCAATTCACCATACCTTTCCCTCGCGCTCGCACGTTTATCGCCAACTACGGCGTTTTTCTTGTATTTATGGTTCAACTTCACAGGCCTTCGTTACCCCCGCAGAATGGCTCCGTTACCCCAAATGGGGTATATATATTACTCACCATTTGGGAACCACTGTTATAGATAAAATAGCTTTATCAAACTGTACCAAATTTGGTTAATTTTACCAGCCTGTGATGCTGCTGGGCCAAATAAGATTACATTTAGTATGCATTTTCCGACTGTTATCCTAACAATATTCCACATGCTAAATCGGAAGTCCGATGTCACATGCGCACGTGCGGGTCCCTATTTCATATCACCAGAACTACTGAGTCTATTGAGTTGAAATTGTGTATGCAGGCTAATGTATTGCTACATCGCTCCTTTGCAAGTGTCAAGGCGTACTTCAATATGCACGTGCGCACGTTTGCCACTGTATTTCAAATCTAGAAAACTGAAAATTTGTATGCATTCCAGGAAACTATTGTTAGTAGCTTAACACGTAGGAGAACTCAAGTAACTAGGCACGTGAGCAGTTGAGCACGTGCTAACCGGTACTTACTACCTTCGAACTTATGCAAAAACGCCCGTTCTGTCATCGCTAATAAAACCGTTTTACTGGTTTTAGAAGCATATATCAAGCTCAACGAGAGCATTGTTTGGAGTGTGTCTACTGATCTAGCAAATTTGGGAATCTTGACTCTGGTTTAAAGAGTACAATTTTTGTAATCAAACCATACCTTTCTCTTATCCAGATTCACACAAGTTGCTGAGATATTCAAAAGACCCCAGGAACTGGCTGGTAGCAAAAAGTTATCGGAAAGACCCCAGAGGGTTTACCACTACTAGAATCTAGAAGCATTGATAATATCGAAATATCGATACAAATTTGCCTACATAATATTAGCGCCGGCCAATAGCATTTCGACAAAACAGCTTGCGAGCGCCGATAGAAGTAGCCGAATAGAACCTCGAGGCCATTTTGTTTTTCGACGGTTTGTTTTCATTGTTCATACCGCTCACATAATGACTTAGATGCGCCGTTTTACACAATTTATTATTGCTTCTGACTACCTTCACTGTATGTGGAGATCGTTTTATCGAAATACAAAATATAAGCAAAAACAATGAAAGTGAAAATTCAACTAAAAGGGCTCCAGATGTTAATTTTATCGTATCCAACAATCAAACCAGTAGCTACTTACTGTAAAATTTTGTATGACATTTCAAAAAAGTAGACACACTCTTTCATTAAGGAGTGAACTACTGATGATATGCAGCTTTGATGGCGTCACACTCAGCCTACATCAGATACCGCTCTGGCAACTGCAACTTCTCTAACCGGAGAAGTTTATATATAAACCCAAAAACACCACCATAACTGCAACTTTTATAAACATTAGTTTGTTTCTGTTATTTTCAAAGTCTACTAAGTCTTGCCGAGCATACTGGTTCAGATACCTTCTGCCCATGATGTAACCTAAATAGCACTATGGCTATCCGCGTACACCAGGTGTATAGGGTCCAGCAACTGTCTGATGCGATGTCGAGTGGTTACTGTCTGTTGTGGTGGTTAGTTACTGTGGTTAGTGGTCGAGTCGAGTGTGGTTACTGTGCGAGTGGTCGAGTGGCAACTGTCTGCGATGTCGAGTCATTCATGGTTACTGTACCATTATAATTTGTTCTAATACTGCTTAAAACATGCTGGTAAATTGCTGAAAATTACGCTAGTTTCAGACATTTTTGTAGGTGAGTCTCTGCAAGCTGAGTTAAATCGAAAGTTTCGTGATGAAACGTCAGACATAATATACCAGTAAGACGCCTTAAACCGGCGAGGACGAGCGAGTCCGAATAAATCGCCGCGTCAATTTATCACCCGTCCAACGGGAGGTCGTCTTGTGCAAAGCATGCATTTGAATTATTTTCGGTGTGTGTTGTTTTGCCGTCCGCAAATAGATCGAACTAAATCGACACTTTGAACTAAATAGGTTTTGAAAGCGTTTATCTTAATTTTGCAATTAATAAGCAATCATGTTTTGAAAGGCAAAAAATTCATTTTGGGTGGGTATTAGATGGATTTATTTGCCTAGTACAGCTGCATCATTTTAATCGACTAGCACCCTTTGGTTTTTTGAAGCTACGGCGGTGTATGAGGAATGTTATAGAATCGTCAATACAAATATTAACAGAGATTTTTGACAGCGAAAATACTGCATTAAAGCCTCACATTTTTGCATGCCATTTTTAGAGACGGTACATTGGTCTACAGAATTGGTTGGTTTGTTTCATGCTACGTCCCAATAGGTGTGGAGCACTGGATTTAAATTGTGAAGACGTCATAAAACTCAAATTTGCGCTTGTTTGCCAGAAACTTTGCAGCGTACCACGCGCCGCTGATCGCCATAGTGCATACGCCGGCGGTCTTTTTCTACGGCATCTGTGTTTTGACACGTGTCTTTGCGACTTTTGGTTGCCGAGATATAGGTCCGGTATTGCAACGATGTTTTGTAGGTAATTTTTTGTGGACGGAACAAGGGTGCACGGTGCCGCAACGTGCAGTGTGCACCAGAGTTTTACCTGTGGAACATTGACAGTGGTGGGTGGCCTCCCAGCCTCACACCCAAATTTTAGCTTTAATAGGTCCAGCCGTTTCCTCAGCTACAGCAAGGATAATACTTTCCTGACACCCCTGACGCGGGCACGTGGTCACGCGCCGTGCTGCCATCAATGAGAAAAAACATGTCAATAATCATAGTGTCATTGCATGAGGCTATAATAATTGGAGACCGCTGTTCAATGCAGATTGCGGGGTTTCAAAGATATAAAAGCTTTTCTGAAGCGTCTGCGTCTGGCGGGCCCGGCCGGGCCGGGTCGGCCCGCTTAATATGTGAGAAAAATCCGGTATTCAATGAGGACTCGCTCCGCGCTTCGCGCTCGCTCGTAATAATGAAACATATTCTTTATTATTTGGACAACATATGTATTCTGTTTTAAGTGTTTTCCTTCACTTGTACTGGAATATAGATGTAGCGCTTTTGTTGACTTGGATAAATTGTCTTATCGTTATTTTCCATTTGTAATGTATTTAGCAAAATAATCCAGGTAAGAACCATGTAGGTATCTGATCAATACGGCTCCACTAATGTTTGCACGTAAGCAGTAGCATGATATCCGTGGTATGTTGAATGCAGTCCGTTTAATTATCGGTATCATGAAACCGATATAGGACAATGTGTTGCGGCATTTCGCACACTGTATCCAGACCATATTGATACGAAAAACCATCTGTTTAATAGGCCAAGCAATTTGACTCGGCGTATGTATTTCATTAAGAGAGAAAAAAATCAAAATTTGCAATGTATATGATAGTTACTTTCCTTGAAACTAAAAACCTCTGGCATGTAAAGATACCAAGATTAGCGCCGCAGCTGGTAAGGTCAAGTGAACAGATCTGTGCCCTCCAAGACAGATTTCTTGGATATGTTTACAAAAGATATCGCAGCACTAAACTGACATGCAAACAATGGCCCACAATGCGATACACATATTGTAATGCATGCACACTACCTTCAAACCTTGAATGGATGGCTTATATTCGAATGAAATTAACTGGATTGGTCCGTTTGATAAGCTTAACTATAACGGAAAACGGCACACATTCATTGACAAGGGCAAGAAATTAGTTATCCTACACTGTCATTTAATGAAGAATTATTATTCATAATGTCTCATATCGTGAATAGTGTTTCCGCATTGGTTTCGTGTAGCAGTCATGCTGAATGAGGAGTATTGTTTGTCTTATTTAAAATTCGAATTTTCAGAAATGTAACAACAATTACAAAGAACAGGTATATTTGTCTGAATCTTTCCTCGATGAAGTAAAAGAAGCGCTGGATTATGCTAAAGCATGTAACGGGTAGTACCGTTGTCGACCCTGAGCACATAACACAGTAATTATATGTATGTGCATAAAAACTGTTGATTAGTCGTAGTATTTTTTGGCTGATTACCGCTGAGATATAAACACACCTTTGGACACATGATGGGCATTGCACATGTGATGCAATATACACCTGTTGGTTCCATCTGGTTGGCTTCGGCATCAGATCGGCCATAAGTTGTAGCTTCCGAGTCTGGCAAGGAACGTTACAAAATGATTGGTATATTGGCGTGAGCTCGCTGTGAGGAATTCCTATCTCTGTAACATTCCTCGCAGTTGGCCATGGACATATTTCTGAATAACATTACATTGTAAAACTTTTTCTGTATCTTTCTGCACGATGTCATTTCATGTCGCTTATTCTGATTAATAAAATTACTCTGCCAAGCAAAGATGAAACGGCTCATTATAAGATACAGTAGGGGTTCCATAGCTTAGGTCAATGAAGCTTTTGTCTGAAATGCAGTTGGAAACATTAAACTTGCAATCCATCAAGTGACACATAGAAACTGACGAGCCCCGCTCACTCAGCGACACTCTTTCTCACGTTTTCTGCATTACGTCCTCGAACACCAAATATAGTTTCATGATGTACAACAATCAAAGTAAGAAATGCACCTTAAACTGTATTAAATTCAGACGTACGAGTTTGTGCTTAAACTGGTCAGCAATGTATCTTATACAAAAATGAACAAGTTGTAATAAAATCATTAAGGTTTTGTTCGCGTAGGGAATGTTCCACCCCACAAAAGTTAAGGTAAAATGTATGCTCTGTATCTGCAAGGCAGTTATTAAAAACATCTCCTGCAGAGCCACATAAGAGATAAGCAACCATATTAATTTGTTTTCATGTCAGTCTAAAGAAAGGATTACATTGGCTCATCAACATGTTTATATATCTGTTGTCAATCATTAAACAACAGTTTCTGAGTACCATAAGTAATATTACAATGAGTTGACACATAGTAATCTCTCATTAGCATGATCGTATGGCAATTTCTTCTAAAACCATTTTTAAATACTATTTTTGAATACCGTGGCAAATTTAGACATGAATATGTTCACAGATGTGCAATCAAGAAGCGACATACCAAACCACCAATCGGAACTTTTTACATATTTTTCCAACTGGTATATATCGAGTATCAATTGTTCCTAAGCCACTGTTAGGTATACTTACCGGTCTGTTAACCTATTTGAGCAACATGTGCATTTCCTTCGGCCACGGAACATGTCTTTAACTTATTATCAACGGCTTGGCCACAAGTTGCCTCTAGTGTAGGTACGGCTCTGTCGGACGCTAGTTCTCAACTTTTCTGTTCCACCATCCATATTAATAAAATTTATTTTCGCTTATTATTCTACGCTCCAGATGTGACCAGTGGCGGATCTACGGTTGAGCGAAATGGGCAATGCCCCCGGAACGCAAAAATATCGGTAGGCAAACGTATGATTTACCCCCTACCAAACTGAATCGGCAGGTTGTTATTTTGTCCAGGTAAGCCGTGACCTCTCCCGTTCAACATTGGCGTCACCACAGTTCCGGAATTTTCACGCTGACACATGTCATCCGACACCATGGGCAGCCTTCTTATCTCTGGCATGGATGTCTTGCGGTAGTTTCTTTTATGTGGGTAACCCTTCGTTTTTTAGAGAGGGAGGTGCGAGTTGCGGCAGCGCTGTTCAAAGTCACCCATCCTCCTTTCCATAAGAAAGGAATGTAAGATAATTGGCGTAGGAACAGAACGGGTGGAGGTATCACTCGCCAGCCCCCTTACGTTTTGGTTAATGTTGTTGCTAAAATATGTTATTTTGTTTGGTGAAGAAAATGGTGGATGCCTCAAGGTTCGCCATGACGAGAAGAGACCAAAATCTTGAGAAAAAATATATTGGTTGGGTTTCTTTCAAGACGAGGACAAAGTTTTACTGGTTCCCCATTTTTGTGATGTTCCTTCATCCCTGGGTCCTGGGACGTAGCCAAGGAGGGAGGGGCACGTGGGCCATGCCCCCCCCCCGAGCAAAGTAATTTTACACTAGATAAAATATAATTATGCTGACTACCCGACCCTACCACCCCCGCTCAACAACTTTTCGCCGACGAAACTTATCGAAGCTAAATTCACCTCCACCTCCCCAACTCCAAAGAAAAGAAAAGAAAAGAAAAATCGAAACCTAGATCCGCCACTGGATGTAACGTCATGGAAAAGCGATACCCCGTCCACGGCAGCCTTCCCCAAAAGCACAAATGCATGTCGATAATTGAGCAGCGAGACGGCATCCTCCTTCCCCGAGTCATGGATGAGAAATACCATCCATGCCCGAGTGATAAACGTCGCGACTCAGCATCAGTCGCCAAATGTCTCATTGGCTTCAGACGTGTGCAGTTTGTCTAAAAACGCGCAGGCTCTCACGTTCGCGTGCGACTGAAACGCTGCGATTGACATCAGAAGGCGTCAGTTCTGCTCACAAGAGAGTCGTATATACAAGCCCCTCACGCCGCTCACTCATGGGGCCGGCTCACGCCGCCGCCATGTAAGCCAAATACTTCCCTGCATGCCGATGGTGTTCCGCGGAGACGGAGTGATGGGCAAAATCCCTCCCATATGTCGACCGGTGACCCACAGAGTGATGGGCCAAATCCCTCCAATGGCCCCGCGGAGTGATGGACCAAATCCCTCCCATGTCGACCGGTGCCCCGCGGAGCGACCAGCCGTGCCAAATTGGATCGGTATGGACACGCTTCAGGTGTAAGATGCACTTCGTCTCACGAACAAGAGTCGTTAAAAATCGCTTTAGAGGTTTTACAAGCTTGTTAAGACTTAAACAGACATTGTTTTGCTGTGCAGTTTTAACTAGTTTGCTGGCAGGTGAATTGAATTAAAAGTTGACCCGAGAAAGGGGGGGGGATCGGGACCATGATTTTTCACAGTGGCTGTAATCGGCCGAAATTTACCTATTTCTGGAATATGATTTATTCAGAACATTATTACCAGTAAAGCGCCGTAGTTGGCGATAAACGAGCGAGCGCGAAGGAAATGTATGGTGAATTTCAACTCGATCGGGGAAGCAGCTTCTGAGATACAAAAAAGGTGCGCACGTGCGCACGTGCAGAGACTCCCATCCCTGATTTATGGAAATGTGGAGGCTGAGAGGTCCCTAACCACACACCAAATTTGAACACAATCGCTCAGCCGTTCTGAATCAAATAGGGGTGTGCACGGTGCGACGTGCGGCCACCCACCCCTGACTTGTGGAAGGCGGTGGCTGAGAGGTCCCCAACTACTCACCAAATCTAACACAATCGGTTCAGCCGTTTCTGAATATAGAAAAGGGGTGTGCACGTGCGCACGTGCAGAAGGTAACCTACCCTTGACTTGTGGAAACACGGTGGCTGAGAGGTCCCAAACCACTCACCAAATTCGAACATAATCGGTTCAGACGTTTTCTGAGATATAGCATAGGGGTGTGCCACGTGCGGCACGTGCAGAGTCCACCGCACCCCTGACCTTGTGGAAAAGCGGCGCTGAAGGGTCCTCTAAATGCACACCAAATTGGAAGCACAATCGGTTCAGGCGTTCCTGAGATATAGAATAGGGGTGTGCAACGTGCGCACGTGCAGAGGCACCCCACCCCTAACTAGTAGAAAGCGGTGGCCTGAGGAGTCCCAAACCAACACCCAAATCCAGCACACAGCCCAGCCCGTTTGCGGAGTTTTGCGACAAACACATTTCAACACCCCTCACGCAGCACGCGCCACGCGCAGTGGTAGTCACCACATGAAGTCGGAGCCACTGGTAACAAAACATGGTAGGTTGGGATGGAGCTTATTTCAGCAAAAAGCCCGCCTTGTCAATCGGACGTGCAGTTCCAAAAAGAATGAGGCTTCTCAAAAAGCGTCACCACGGGTCGGGTCGGGTCGCTCATAATCAGATTTTTCCCATATACCACGTAAAGACGAGCGAGCGCTGCTTCGCGCTCGCTCGTAATTATACTCATTATTTTATTTTATACGCTTTCTAATGCAAGTTGTTTAAAGTCGGTACTTAATACAGAAGGAAACACAGTCCGCTGAGTCATGGTATTGCGTTAGACATATGGGGATTCCCTCCCCCCCTTTCAACACCCGGAGCCTAGCTTCTTGCCTGTTCTGCATCAACCTGTGTCTCAATGTATTCTTGTTTTGAATGTGAAACCAGCTGACCTTTGTTACATAAGCTTAACAATGTATGATAATTGAGTCACTATTTTGAAATCTAACGACAGTGTGCTAGTCTCATAAGACGATATTATGTAGCATTTAAATGGTCTCAATCTGTCGTCCTTTCAACCACTGACTTTTCCAAATTGTAATGTCAAATGTAAGGACCTCGTCTGTAACTTGCTGCTCACCATCGACAAATTGCCATTTGTAGTGTTATGTTTCATTCGTATCTGAAACTAAGTTGAAACTGAAACTGTGTTTTGTACCGAATGGCAAATTAAGACTAAGTGATCGATACAAAAACGAAAAGTGGACCTCTCTAGTAATTTATGTAGTGTTGCAATAATTATCATAAATATTTGTTCTTTTTATAGCAATAATGTAAGAAGAAATTGCTAACTGTGGTGAGTCTAATGTTAAGCAAAGAATATTAATATAAATCAGCCGGCCCAGTTTCCGCTTAACTCACTCATTATCGGGTTCATCGACCTGTGTATTGCGTAACACGCTGTACTACGACACTAAAACGGATGAATTAACTCTATTTCGTGCTGGAGCAGATTCTGCCCTCCCGGCGTTTTTCGCTTGCTGCTTATCAACTTCTGGGCTTAGTTGATTTTCTTCTTTCAACTTCTGGGCTTAGCGTCTTTCAATTTCGTGGCGTTTCCCAAATTGATTCACACGTGTTGTGTCAACATTTGAAAATATCGGCCTAGAAGAGGCGGTGCCAGGCTCCTGTTTTGGAGAGGGTGTTACGAATGCGGTTGTGTGGCGCATGCTTCCTTCGTAGTTTGCGATTCAATTAATGCGTCAGAATTATTTTCACTGCAATATACATCATATACATAATGGGATAATGAACATCAGTACATTTCAAGCACAAAAACGTTTGTTGCATACAAATCGGTGGAACCACATCACCGCATTGACCTTCCATAAGGCAGCCCGAAGTTTCGCATTTTTTCCCCTGATCCCCATTTTTAACACAAACTACATTTTGAGCAAAAAGACCTTGTCATGACGAATCGAATGGTGTTTGTCCCATCGAAAACGCCTGAGCGGTTCTCGATATCTCGAGGGGGAGCACAATCTGCCCACCCCCTGCAGCAAGTTAACGTAATTTTGGCCAACAGCACGGAATAGGGTCAAGTAATAAAATTGGAATTGCATCGGATTGAGCGAATAGCATTGCAGCAGCAAGCATAACATTCACGTGAAGGTTATATTCTTTCCCTGACACCTATCAGCAGCTGCTTTACGTTCAGCATTTTCGACGCACCGAACAGACAAAGACGCTCAAATACGAATGCACGCATCTGCAAGCGCACTCATATGCATTTATGCAGATATAATCGCACTCAAACATCCACAGAAGTCACGCACTCATATATGCACAAATTCCTTTCGCGACACGGCGCTAAAAAATAATTATATACTCTGTAAGATCAGCGCATACCGACGCACACGGTACGAGTCATTTGTATGGTATGCATATTTGGTGTGCATACCTGCATACCAAAAGTCAAATAAATGGGTGTTACAGTGATCGGTTAGCGCATCCGCTTTCAACTGCAATTTTACAGGCATTGAATATTATTTCCATCCCTCGAATGGTTGTCACATATATCAATAATTGGGGTTATTTCCCCCTCATTGCGGGTATGCACACTGCGAAATGAATATTAATGCAATTTATGTATGCTTTGTTCATCGAAGGAGTTTTTCCATCATTGACAGATAAAGTCACATGAATCTATGGAAATATGGCGATATGACAATTGAAGGAAAGAAAGTACTGAGATACCTGGGGCATTCCACGACATTTCGACCATTTTTAATCCCAAATTACCCCCTCATCTCTCACTTTTTGTTCAAAATTGGTGTATAGGGTTATCCTTGGTCCTGAATTCAGCTTTATAAATATTACCTCTATCTGACCTCAGGTTATCATTTTGCAGGGTCACTTTGCAGAGGTGTTTTTGGAGGCCGAAAGACTGCGGTTGACTTAACCAAATATTAAAAATACTTGTATGGCTGAGGTCACAATGAAACAATTTTTTTCCTGATTTTTTTTTGCATGACCTTGAATGACCTTGACCACGTGACCTTGTCACCTTTTTTCGAGGACCTCGTGTGACCTCGGGTACACCTCTGATTTTAATTTTTAATCTCTCAAAATACTCGTCAATGTCTTGTCTAACAATGTAACGAATACAAAAAGGTGCGTTTTTCTTCTAAATTGCATATTTTCCATCTATATACGTGCGTGTTTTCGAATTACCCCCAAGGGGGAGGGGTAACGGTAAAATATCTGCCAAGCTATGGGACCGGTTTGGACGGGGTCTTCAACCATTGATCTGGCGTGGTCCTAAGACGGTGCCGTATACAATTGTATACACTTTGGTCTAATCTGAGTGGACCAAATTGGACCAAAACCACCCAAACCACCAAAAATCGTCGCAGAATACATCATGCTCCAAACCTATGGGACCGATTTGGACAGTATCTTAACAATTCGATCCAGCGTTGTCCAAAACGTTGTGGATAAGAGTTTTATCTACTTTGGTTTAATCTAAGTAGACAAAATTAGACCAAAAAAGTCAAAAAATTGTTGCAGACGACGCCATTCTCAAACCTATCAAAAATGATTTGGACAGATCTTTGCACATTCATCCGGCCTTGATCAAACAGTGCCGTGTTGAGTTTGACTGAAGTTTGGTTCAAATGAAGTGGACCAAATTGGACGAAACCAACAAAACCGGTGGTTTTGGTCCGATTTGGTCCACTTAAATTCGACCAAAAATGATTAAACTCAATACAGCCCTGCTCTGGACCGAGCCAGATGAAATGGTGAAGATCGTGTCCAAATCGGTCCCATAGTTCGAAGCATGACGTCATCTGCAACGACTTTTAGCGTTTTGGTCTAATTTGGTCCACTTAGATTGAATCAAATTAGATAAAACTGTCCACCATAACGTTTTTGAACCACGCCGGATTCGAAATGTGAAGATTCCGCACAAATCGGTACTTAGGTTCTGAGCATGACGCATCTGCAACCGATTTGAGGGTTTTTGGTCTAATTTGGTCCACTTGGGAATTGAATCAAAGTGGATAAAACTGTCCCTACCACAACGTTTTTCAACCACGCCGATCGAATGGTGAAGATTACGCCCAAATCGGTACATTAGGTTCGGAGCAATGATGTCCTCTGCAACGATTTTTGGTGGTTTGGGTGGTTTGGTCCGCAATTTGGTCCACTTATATAAAGACCGAAGTCGATAGAGACTCTAGCGGCACCTTTTGGACCAAGCCAGATCAAATGGTGAAGATCGTGTCAAATTGGACCCATATGTTCGGAACTTGACGTCAATCTGCAATGATTTTTGGTGGTTTTGGTCTGATTTGATCCCAATTAGATCCAATCAAAGTTGAAGAACTTCTTGAGACACTGTTTTGGAACCCACACCAGATTGATTTGAAGAAGAACCGTTCAAGTCGGTCCATTAGGTTCTGAGCATTACGCCGTCTGCAAAGATTGTTTGTCGTTTTGGTCTACATTTGGTCCACTAAGATAACCAAAGTAAGATAAAACTCTTATCCACAACGTTTGAACGCACGCTTGGATCGAATGGTTTAAGATACTGTCCAAATCGGTCCATAGGTTTGGAGCATGAATGTCGTCTGGCAACGATTTTTGGTGGGTTTGGGTGGTTTTTGGTCCAAATTTGGTCCACTCATATTAGACCAAGGTGTATACAATTTTATATACGGCAACCGTCTTAGACCACGCCAGATCAAATGGTGAAAGACCCCGTCCAAATCGGTCTCATAGATTGGCAGATTTTGCCCGTTTCCCTCCCCCTTGAGGGTAATTCGAAAACATCGCACGTATATAGATGGAATATGGAAATTAGAGAAAAAACGCACCTTTTTAATTTTTGCCTTGTTAGACAAGACATTGACAAGTATTTGAGAGGTGAAAAATTGAAATCAGAGGTGTACCCGAGGTCACACGAGGTCCATCGAAAAAAAATGTCCACAAGGTCCACGTGGTCAAGGTCAATTCAGGTTCACGCAAAAAAAAAATCAGAAAAAAACTTCGTTTTCATTGTGAACTCAGCCATACAAGTATTTTTTAAGCATTTGGTTAAGTCAAATCAGTCTTCCGGCCTCCGAAAACACCTGCAACGTGACCCTGCAAAATGCCCGAGGGAAATTCAGGACCCAAGATAACCCTATACACCAATTTTGAACAAGAAGTGAGAGATGAGGGTGTTTTCGACTGGTCGAAATGTCGTGGAATGCCCCAGCTGCAGGCTCCCTCTTATTCGAACATTCGGCATTTCTTTCTATTTTGTGGCATTTGTTCGTGCCATACACAAATGTGAATGTAGAATCTCCGAGCTGACTGCGCACGCGAACCAGCCCCGCCAATCTATTTCCTGGTATAATTGGTTAATCTTCCACGACACCTCTCCACCCATCGCTAATCACCCATCTAATCACCCCTTAGCTAATCACCCATCGCTCGTGGTCACAACACACCACTGACCTTGGCCATGGCCAGTGCAGGGAAAACAGACAGAGGCAGGCAGAGGCAGGCAGAGGCAGGCAGAGGCAGGCAGAGGCAGGCAGAGGCAGGCAGAGGAAGGCAGAGACAGGCAGAGGCAGGCAGAGGCGGGCAGAGGCGGACAGAGGCGGGCAGAGGCGGACAGAGGCGGACAGAGGCGGGCAGAGGCGGGCAGAGGCAGGCAGAGGCAGGCAGAGGCAGGCAGAGGCGGACGCGGTGGACGCGGTGGACGCGGCGGACGCGGCGGACGCGGCGGACTGACGTTATCCACGCCACACGACTGATCTCATTGATATCACCGTTGTCGCCGGCGGCGGGTAAACACGCCGACTGAATTGGATTAACCGCTCGTGGCGGATCCTGTTAGTGCCACCGGGTTACTGGGTTAGTGTCATGTGCGGGCGGCTACCCGCAGCCCAGGCACCCGAGTGGCGCGGCCCGAGTGGTGCGTACATACCTAACAGAGGCTGTTGGTGCGGCGCAGCGGAGGGATGTGGGAGCTGTCCGGGGAAAAACAGTTCTGAGGAACCTGATAATGTGCCAGGGTCGCAGCTAGGTGTAGCTTCAGCAGTAGGAGGTAGCAGTAGCAGGAGGAGGAGCAGTAGCGGAGGAGGAGGAGGAGGACAGCGGTGGAGGAGAGGCAGCAGCGAGAGAGCGGAGAAGCAGCGGATGGAGCCGCCGGAGAGCAGCGGAGGAGAGCGGAGAGCAGCGGAGGAGAGCGGAGAGCAGCGGAGGGAGAGAGGAGAGCAGCGGAGGAGGGGGAGCAGCGGCAGGAAGAGCGGAGAGAGCTTGCTAGTGTTTTACTGGCGCAGCTGGCGGTTGCGACCGCGATTTACATAGTATTTCGACACATTTTCTACATATTTCTTCAGGTTAAAAAGTAATAGGTTCAAGGTATCGCAACGCCATACTCCACTCCCACCCACGGGGTGGTGTAAAGACGCGGTTTACGCCTTCCAGCCACCGACCATTGATCGCCCTTCAGGTTCACACACTTAAATACTTATCTACAAACACTAAACCTGCCTTAAGCAACATGCATCTCTGAAAAATAAACACTCAAAATTTGACGCACCTTCTGCGCATGCGAATCACATTCCCTGAGGTTCGCCAACTTTTCGGGGGCTATTTTTTCACATTTTCAACACCCACAACGGCTCTTGTTTCGACGTTTTTTAGTCAAACTTGAGTGACACACATCCTTACACACCCACACCACCACCCTACTGACATGGCCACCGCCGGGGAGCCCCCCCGTGACCCCCGCAACCGCCCGCCCGACATTCCGGAGGGCAGCAGCTTTGTGCTTCTCGGACGGAACGCCATTCGGGGGGCTCAGTCCGTTCAGGATCAGGCGGGCTATGTACCGCCTGATCAGTGACGACGTGGAGAGCGCCCGGCCAATTCGGTCGGGGGCTCTCCTCGTCAAGGTCACGAGACGGGAGCAAGCCCTGCAGCTCCTGGAGGCCACAGAATTCATGGGATTCCCAGCTGAGGCGGAGATGGCCGAACCGCATGAACTCGGTGCAGGCCCTGTTGCTTCGGCCCCCTCACTTGAGCATGGCTCAGTGAGGAGAGCTCGCATACGAGTTGCACGGCCAAGGCGTCTCCGAGGTAGAACGGTTCAAGCCGGGGGAAGGGAGGCGCACAGAACCCTTCTCATCAGAACTTCGCTTCCCCGGCCGACTCGTAGCCCCCCCGTCCATCCTGAGCGGGATATGAAAGTTCCTGCCACTGCGCCCCTGGGCGTGCCCCTAATACCCGGCAGTCGTGGCAGGTGTGCCGCTTTGGGCACACAAAGACACTTGTCGAAAGCGAGCAACACGCTGCATGCACATTGTTACCGAGCAGCACGGAACAAAGACTGCCACCACGGACCAGAATACGACTGAAGTGCAGCAACTGCCAAGGCAGGGCACCAGCATGATTGGGAAGGCTGCGCCCACTGGCAGCAACAGCTTGCAGCACGCGAAGAGCGCCTGCAAGCTGCTGAAGCGCTGATGTACCAGCAACAGCCAACGCATACCCACAACACGGCGACATGGCCAACAGCCACGTACGCCAGTGTTCTGGCAGGGACGCCTTCCTCGCAGGAGGGGCGCCACCAGAAGAGGCCAGCACTGGACACACGGCCCCAGGCCCAGTCCCAGCGCTCAACTGAGGAACAGTCAGTTCCCTCTGCCCCCATGGCAGACGCAGACACGGTGGCCTCTGCCCCCCCCCCCCGGCAGTGACCGACACCATGCCCCCTGCCCCCCAGGCAGAGCCCACCCCGCCGCCCCCATGGTGGAGAAGCCTGACACGGCCCCAGCTGAAGCCCAGGCCTCCTCCGGAGACCTTGATACCACCGAATCGACCCGTCCCAGCCCCCCCCCTCGCCAGCCAGCCACGGGTCCGGCACTGAGCGGTCCATGGACAGCAATGACGACTGGCGCGAAGAGGAAGCAGTATCTGCTGACTCTGAAGCCACGCCACCCGAGGCCGGGCAGCAGCGGGAGCATAAACCTTCCCTCATTCCCCTCCCCACTACCCCCACATCAACACACCGCAGGAGGACCAGGGCCGCGAAGGGGCGTGTTCTGAATAACTAACCATGTCTTCCGATCACTCTGAATTTATACTCCAGTGGAATACGAGGTCCCTTATATCCCACTGGGGGCAATTCAAACATTATATTTTTAAAAATCCATTAGCAGGCCGCAGTCAAGAAACTCGCTTCACTGACGCTGACTTTACTAACTATACTTTAAAATCACAGTTTATAGCCTTTTATTATAAATAACGTAAATGAAACCACACGCCGAGGCGGCATTCGATAAACTTCCTCCGGCCCTATTTTCCATCACTGCGCTTTTGCCACCCGCGTTATACATAAAACATTTTCTTATCGAGTGCCCTGTGCCACAACGCAATACGCCAACCGATCATAGATTACATTCAACAAAACAACTGTAGTGTTAGACATTCACGCTCTTGGTGGAGAAAACCCTGAGCTGGTTCGCCTTTCTAACCTCGATTTTACAACAATACACAATTAGCTATAAATCAATTTAAACAGGCTTTCCTAGCACAATTTGGCAAAAACGTGCAGGTTTTCCCTTTGCATAGGCTCCGGTTTTTTGTAGTTAGGACTTTTTGCCGGAAAACACACCCCACAACAACATAAACAAAACATTACACTTGGTCGGCCGGGGTAACAGCGCCCTTTGCTGCGCTGCTCTACCCCGGCTCCTTACACTATCACCATTTCGCAAGGTCGGCTGAGGCATCAGTGTCCATTGCTGCACTGCTCTGCCTCGGCTCAGCTTCGCTTTTCATCGGTCGTGGCGGGTCAGCCGAGCTTAAGTCTGACTTAGCAAAAGCTTGACCGTTTCAAGTGTTTATATTTAACGATGTGTCGCCCCCTGCGGCGCCTTCGGCGCCGCGGTGAACGAGGGCGCTCAGATATTAGGCACCCCTCAGAAGTGGCGGCGCCTTCGGCGCCTTACACCTGAGAGTGCCGAAAACTAGAGTTAAGTTTCAATTAAAAAAACGTAAAAATAGGTCCCTTGCTTTATACCGGTTACCAACATAAACCTCTAAAGTAACTTCCTTTTCCCGGCCTAAATTGCCGGAAGGTCATCTCCCGCCCCGGAATCGATCTAAGGATCGCCCAGTGACGCTATGCAGGCTTGGCTGAATGTGTAACACATGCGGCAGGAGACACGCCGCTCCAGTATCAGTGTAAGATTGCTTCATACAATTTGGTCTCCATTATTTTAAGGGAATGTTTTACCTTTGTACAGGGTTGTTCACAAAAACTGCAACATTTGAAACTATTTTGTGCGATCTAGGCATAACATTATCGATAAATGTGCCAAATGAAAGCTCGTGAAATGGAAATTTGGCCATGTGGGTAATTTTAATCAGCAGGCATGGGCTGCAGCCACCAGGAAAAAAGTCTAAAATTATCAAAAATTTCAAACCTTGGCGACCAATTCAGTCACGCAACCCCAAGAAACTTGCGAAGCATTTTAGAGGGCAAGAACAGCTCTGGCCCCAGAAACACAATTTTGAGCTTAACGAAGAAGTTCTCCGAGAAGGGACTGTGGACAACCTATGGAAAGGGTCGACTGGGACAACAAGATCGGCAAGGAGCGGAGTGCTCAAGAAGACCAGAAACATCATGTAGGAGTATCCGCGCAAACTAGCTAGCCACCTTAGCCAGCAAGTTGGCGTCAGCCTTTCTTCGGCTCGGCGGATCCTGACGGAGTACCCGAGGCCGTACCCATACAAGATGTGGACCTACCAGAAGCTGACGCCCAAGAATATGGAGGACCGAGTGGCGTTCTGCAGGCGGTTTTTGCAGCAGTGCCAGGCATCTGACGTATTTTTGTTCACGGACGAAGCCCACTTTCACCTGGACGACCGCATCAAGGCTATAGAACAACAGGTTGTCTCGTTCCTACGTCACCAGTTCTACACTAGATATAGGGTTTATACCACATATTTTTAGTATCCTCCTAGTGCTACAAAATAAATCAATTATATTCTTACGAAAAACTTGACAATAATGGTGTATTGAATTCGAAGAGCGAAATAATACAAAACGAAATATCCATTTGGTATGAATTGCTGTAAAATAGTGAAACAGACATTAATATTCAAACATTATGGTTCCTACGAAAGAAACCACCATATTGGATTAGTTGAAGTCACGGGGTTGCCCATGGTAACACAAGCCTGCATGCACTTCGCTTCTTCGGCGCGCTGATAAGGCGGTATTCGCGCTTTGTCAATAAAGGCGAAATCAGACGCCTAATACAGTCAGATAAGCTGAAAGTGACCCCTATTGGAAGACGTGCAGAGTTCCATAAAACAATTTCTTGAGCAAAAATTCGACTAAATTTTGCCAAAACGACCCCAGATATCAATAGGCAAGGCCTTAGGCATCACATTTGTGTATCATCTTCTGAACGAATTATTTTAAAAATGTTTGAAACTGCGACCCGAATACCATCGATTTTCCATAGGCCCCAACATGTTAAAGCCGGCTCGCTGTAAGAAGTGGTGACGACACAGTTCAGTGTTTGCCAGGCAAATTGAGGAAGGGGCTGGGCCGCATTAACACCCAAACAACCGTTACTGGGCGACTAGGCACTAATATCGTCGAGGAGAGGCCACTGCATACTGCACAGCCTCAAGCGCATTGAAGTGGTGCGCCGTCAGCTGCTTGGGCACCATCGGCCCCTTCTGGTTCGAGGGTTCGAAGACCGCGTCGGCCTAGGGTGGACCGAAAATCAACAAATATCTCCGATACAACGGGAACCGTGTTTTTCCCATTGCTCCTTGCGAGAGCTTTCGCAAAATGGTGGCCGGCAATCGATTATTTTTGAATTTTCTTTCCTTTGCCGAAATGGATTGGAAGTTTGCCGATTTTAGCCAAATAAGCGATTTTTCGTCAATTTGGCTTCTTATCTACGGCTGCAATTTTAACAAGTGCAAATGTGGGCCTGAATTTGCTAGTTTCTGCGTAGAAACATCGATAACACATCGGGAAGTGTATTGACATCCAACCAACAAATAAATTAAGATCGAGACATAATAACCACAGGAAATTACACATCCTAGAGAAAGAATATCACGAGTAAGTATACCACAATCAAATATCCCACACCGATAGCTCTGGGAGAGGAGCTTTACGTACTGTGCCAGTGCACCGAGGGTTTTGTCAAGGCAATATAAATAAGGTGAGGGCGTCTGAGCTCGGTCACATGACCGATTCGGCGCGGTGGCCTAGAATCCGGAGGCGAGGGTCCTCTTGGTGAAGTTGAAGAGCTTATGTAGTTATGTGCAGCTCAACCTCCTTCTCGTCCTTGGTCACGGTTAGGACCTTCGGGTAGTCGGTGATGAGCTTGACGACTCACTCTGCTATGTGCTGGTTACCTCAAAGTCGTCACAAACTCGGCAGCTTCATGGTAGTTGAGGTCTTCTAACCACTTCTTGGGATTGTTCTGCATCCAGTTGGACTCGGATGTTCATGATCTTGAAGAGTAACCCAGCTGTTCGGGCCTGATTGAAGCTCATCAGCTCAGTGTGCTCCTCCACGCCTGGGAAGGTACGGAGATTCCGGAGCTGAAACACCTTCTGGGACCGGGCAGCTGAGGAGTCGAGCTGCCAGCCGGCACTTCTGGTCTGAATTCAGCTTGCCACTGAACAGCGAAAATGTAACCACCTCCTGCGTCCAATACCAGAAGAGCTGCCCTATGACCTTCAGCGTGGACTAAGCCACATCGCGGTCCACATCCATGTACCGTAACAGCTGCTTCATGAAGTGCAGTTCGTGCACTGCAGCATCGGCTCGCAGCCCCGCCTTCAAGAAGTGCGGAACGCACAGCAGGCTCCTGTCATAGCTCAACACAATGTAGAAGGTGAACATCTTGTGGCTGTAGATCCCGTTGGCAATGAAGCGGACATTGTGAGCACCATCGCAACCTTGTACAAGCTCTTGCAGTTCAATTGCCTGCTTGTACTATCTCTCTTGAAGTATCTGTGCATGTACATGCTTCTATTATCTCTTTGCCGTGGATGCACTTTCAAAGAGAGACTGTAAACACTGTACAGTGTACAGTCTCTGTACAAGTGTACAGCGAGATCCACGGACAAGAGATCCGATAGAAGCTGTACAGTGGACATTATTTTCAATCAGAAGAACTGTACGTTGTCACCTATTTAAGGCGGTGATTGGAGCCGTCAGCCGAGACTGCAGTGAAGACCTGCACTTCACAAGCAGCTGTTGAGTGGTTGAGATACAGTGCTGTGGGCCACGATGTGCTGAGTCCGCGCTGAAGGTCATCCGGCGACACTGCTGGAATCTGACGCAGGAGGTGGTGGGTGGCATTCTCGCTGTCCAGTGGCAAGCTGAACAAAGACCAGAAAAGCCGGCTGGCAGCTCGACTCCTCAGCTGCCCGGTCCCAGAGGAGTTTCAGCCCGGAACCCCGTACTTCCGCGCGGGCGGTGGAGGAGCACAACTGAGCTGATGGGATTGATCGGGCCTAACAGCTGGGGCCTGGGTCCTCTTTAAGATCATGAATATCGAGTCAAACTGGCTGCAGAACAGACCCGAGAATTCGTTAGAGAACAGAGGGCCTTAACTACCATGAAGCTGCCGCGTTTATGACGACTGTGAAGGTAACCAGCGACATAGCAGAGCGAGAAGTCAAAGCTCATCACCGACTATCAGGTAGGTCCTGACCGTGACCAAGGACGAGAAGATGAGGTTAGTTCCTGCTGCAGGTGGTGTGGCTGCAGCATACATATAGCTCTTCAACTTCACCAAGAGGCCTCGCCTCCGGATTCTAGGCCACCTGACAAAACCCTCGGGCCACTGGCAGTGGCACAGTACGTAAGAGCTCCTCTCCAGAGCTAATCGGTGTGGGATATTTGATTGTGGTATACTTACTCGTGGTATAATTTTCTCTAGGATGGTAATATTAGTCCCTGTGGTATATGTCCGATCTTAAATTTATTTGTTGGGGTTGGATGTCAATGACACTTCCCGATGTGGTTATCGATGTTTTTCTACGCAGACAAACTAGCAATTCAGCACATTGCACTGTAAATTGGCGTGCCGGTACGAGTAAGAAGCAAAATGACGAAAAAATCGTCCAAATTTTGGCTAAATCGGTCAAACTTCACTCCATTTTCGGCAAAGGAAGAAAATTCAAAATTCGATTGCNGCAAGGGGGCACACATATCAAAGTGCCCCCTTAAATCTGGTATGGCCAAGGTATATGATTTAGGTCTAATTGTCAAATTATGAGAACACATTTCTAGAATGCCTCAAATATTTACGAACGTGAAAAACGATAAACGCTAAATGTTTGGAAAATTGCAGAAAATATAGTTTTTAAGCCAATTGCAAACGCAAAACTTAAAAAGAGAACAATTCAAATTTTATTCTAAACGGTAATCTCAGATTTACATTTTTTGTTTTTAACCCTTAAAATGAAAAAAGTGTTTTAAATAAGTTTTTTCACAAAATCAATAAATGTTATCCTATTAAAATCCTATTCTATTAAAAAGGATCTTTATATATATATTTGAGAGAACCACGTATGGACTGAGCGACTCGGGCTGTGCTGGCGCCGAGAAACACCCGCGTCGACGAAATAAACGCCGCCGTCACCGACCGCTTCCCCGGCGAGGCGTCACCTGCTGAGGCGCGACAGCCTGGTGGGAGGACGCCGACCAGCTGGACATCCCCCAGGAGTTTCCTTCAACACTCTCTTGTGCTCCCGGGTTTCCGCCTCACCACCTGGTGATAAAGCCCGGGATGCCAGTGATGCTGCTCCGGAACCTCTCCGCCAAACAAAATTGCAAACAGTATCTTTACTTTTGACTGACTTATGACTTTCTAACTATAAGTAACTCATTATGTCATTTTTAAGAAGTTAGTTTTTTTTGCTGTTACCCAGCTCACCCAGCTAACATTTGACGTTGGTCGCTACGTTGTGACAAGGTTTGCCAACACCAGCTGCACAACGTTGTGATAGTGTAATTTGTAGACTCCAAGGAACGTTTCACACGTTACCTTGTGACGCTCACAGCAACGTGAGAATAACGCTGCTACAATTACTTTTGACTTTTGTCAAGCATAGCTAATGTGACTTACGTGTCGATCATTATTTAAGTAAGATGGTGAATAATTGCTCAATTTAGATAATTTGCACCACATTGCGAGCTGTTCTTCCCAGTTACTAGAACAAAGTTGTGACATCGTAACGTACAAGTTGCGTAACGTTTAACACAACGTTTATCCTTTTTCTTCACAACATTCCCGACGTTGTCGAACGTTGTTAAAACGTAAAATTCCAACTTGATTTTTCACAACGTTGTTACAACGGTATCTGTTACCTGGGTACACATTAACGGGACTATCTCAAGCAATAGGTAAGCACAACCGCGTCATCGAACACCGAATATATTTTTTATCTCACGAAGAGTTATTAACAAATGGAATACCTATATTAATAGATAAGTCAAAAGTTGGCAAGAACATTAAACCAATTTGAAACAAGATACGATAAACATAACAGAACTGATAAACCAGAAACAAGTAAAATGAAATATTAAGTTTTGATGAAAAGCGCGAAACATTATATAGAGCTGCACAGGAGCGCAGTCAGACCTTTCGAAAAAGGGGGGCACATGACATCTCCAAAGGCCCCCTCGGCAAAGGTCCGCCCGGAAAAGAATGTCGCGTAAAAATATCATTCCGGAATTTCAAGCCCCCTACATTTTGCAGGACCCCTAAAAATTCGCAAACAGGGACGTCGCCGGATATCTTTTTTAGTGTGGAAAGTCGGCCCTGACGGGGGGCACGAACCCCCTTCTGCCCCCTGGCCTGCACCCCTAGGGCTGCAACATAGACTGTGAAGTATCCCCACCATGCCCATAACTACCCTTATTCCTTATTTCAGATACAAACAATACAAATGCAACCGCTGTATTTCTTTAGACAAAAGTGTTCAAGAAGAATGCCTTTTTATTTAGATTGACTTATTTAAAATGATGACTTGATATGACCTGACCTTTACTTTATTTGGTGTCAGGTTATGAAAATAGCTGCTGCTATCTAATTATACATGTAAAATAATCCATAAAACATAAATCGCATGACTTCCGTAGATCTCTTGCTTTTGTGACCTGATTTGAAGACTTTTGCTTGCAAATTCACTTTGAGACCTTTGCTTACAAAATTTGAACACAATCGGCTCAGCCGTTCCTGAGATATATAATAGGGGTGTGCACGGTCGCGCACGTGCAGAGCCACCCAACCCTGACTTGTGGAAAGGCGGCGGCTGAGAAGTCCCTAGCCACTCACCGAATTCAAACACAATCGGTTCAGTCGTTTCTAAGATATAAAATAGGGATGTGCACGTGCGCACGTGCAGAGGCACCCTCCCCTTGACTTATGAAAAGACGGTGGCTGAGAAGTCCCTAACTACTCACCAAATTCTAACACAATCGTTTCAGCAGTCTGATATATAGAATTAGAGGTGTGCACGGTGCGCACGTGCAGAGGCACCGCACCCCTGACTAGTTGGAAAAGTGGCGCCCTGAAGGATCTCCAACCACACATCAAACTGAAACAAAAATCGTTTCAGCCGTTCCTAGATATTTAGAAAAGGATGTGCACGTGGCGCACGTGCCAAAGGCACCCCACCCCGACTAGTGAAAAGCGGTGGGTGAGGGGGTCCCCCCCATAGCCACACACCAATCGAATACAATTTGCCCAGCCGGTTTGCAGAGCTTTTGCCGACAAAAACACCTTTTCGACACCCCTCACGCGGCACGCGCCACGCGCAGTTGTAGTCACCAAACATGAGTACAGCACTGGTAAAAAACAGAGTAGGTTGGGATTGGGGGCGGGGCTACTAGCAAAGAGCACCGCTTGTCAATTCGGACGTGCTGGTTCCAAAGTTTGAGCTTCTCAAAAGCGTCGCCACGGGTCGGGGTCTGGGTTTGGTTGGGTCGGGTCGCTCGATTGATCAGATTTTTCCCATATACCACGTAAAGACAAGCGAAGCGCTTGCGCTTCGCTCGTAACACGAACAATAGTTTATTGGTCAATTTACGTATGCAGAAGGCAAGCAAAACATAAATTGGATTAAGATATTGCGAGAGGAACGAAAAGTTCTGGATATATCACAACAGCTGACCGCTGTCGGCAGCTACGGCGCGCCGCAACACAACTGTGGCGCAAAGGGCGTAAACAATTTGGCGATACGCCGCAACCAAATCATATCTGCCGTAGGTGCGGCACCACATATCCATTCCTTGTGCATTTTAATCACATATATCACTTCTGCGTCGTCATCAAAGTAGTTGTACAGTTTCTCTTGAAAGTATCTACCCACTGTGGCGGTGCCGCTACCCGTCCCCACCGAGAAAGGACAGCTCAGTTTGAGAGTCACTGGATTGCCTGACCCAGGGACCGCGGAATGCGAGGGGAGCGAACCGTCAGACGAACCCAAGAACCACCGGACCCGATACTGTTCCGGAACACACTTACTAGCTAAGTGTGTGAAGGTGTGTTGTGTCGTTTACCTTGTCATCTGGAAGGGCATTGAGACTAGACATAAAGTCACCAAGTTGTAAACGGCAGACCGTTGGGATCCTGTTTTTCAGCTGTAACTTTTAAAAGACCGAACTATCATAAACGAATTTAATGCACTAAACGCGGCTTGTCGCGATAGCAGACGTCGCAGCGGGTGCACTGCACTGTAGTTGTTTCTGACTCTCACCAATTTTTATCATTTAGGTAGGTAAATATCAAACAAAAAGTTATGTCACTTGCCATTCACACGTAATGATAAAAAACGCGCAAGAATTGATGCTGATGCTCTCGCTCTCTCGCTCTCTCGCTCTCTCGCTCTCTCGCTCTCTCGCTCTCTCGCTCGTCTCGCTCTCTCGCTCTCATCGCTCTCTCGCTCGCTCTCTCTCTCTCTCTCTCTCTCTCTCTCTCTCTTCTCTCTCTCACTCCTCCTCTCTCTCTCTTCTCTCTCTCTCTCTCTTCTTCGTTCACCTGCGGATTAAAGCATTACGCCGGTCCGGCCCGGCCCTGCCCAGTCCGCCTCAACTAAGCGATGTCTTCAAACCCTCTGCAAGGGTTATGGCCGAAGGACCATTGACCCAGTGACCCGGGCCGCACAGTGACCACGTGGACATGGCCTGACGCTTGCCTTTACGCGGAAACCCATTCGTTCAGCCTGATTTGATTCATTCCCTTGTTGCGAACCTTGTTTTCGAGAGCGCTGATTGGGCCGGGTTGCGAACATGGCTGGCTGGGGTCGTCAAGCGTAAGTAGGGAATTTAGTTACGAACCCACCGAAAGGTCGCTGAAGATCGTTTTGCGGAATTTTCTCAGAAATGCTATGAGTTGCAATCAAAAACGAGTATTGCATTTTTAGGACGGACACAGCCTGTGACCCGGATGCAAATTTCGAACGAATTCCGCACATGCGTTTTAGGAAATAAGATTGATTATCTGAAGTCCAACTAGTTTACCAACCCATACTTTTGTAGTGACCTGTACCATATGCTGCATCACTTCTACGGCTTCTCACAATTTGTTATGTTTGTTCTTGGAAGATAATGACGTTTTAAATGACGTCACGTCACGGTCATTTTTGGTAGGAAAAAACATAAATGTTTGCCAAAATCGTAGTAAAATTGATTACAGACGCAAGGTGTTAAATAAAAGGAGCCGAAAGGGGGATTATGACTTGTCCTCCAAATGGCAGTCTCGGATTTCCGGATTTCTTTTCTGGTCCCTCGAAATCCAAAAAGAACTGTTTTTTCTTCCATATTTTTGTGTGCGAAATACAAATTTGTCAAGGATATTTAAAAACGGAATATGTGTGAGAGAACTAAGCATGGAAGATACCAAAACCAAATTTCAAAACAATATCTATGTTTTTGGCTGACAAATGGCTCTGTAAGTATAAGTAACTATGACGTCATTTTTTATTTGTTTTTGGCTTTTATGGATCAGATGCAGACAAATGAATGTCATTGCTGTTTTTTATACAAAAATGGTATATAAACATGTCTTATATATTTATATTAATCAATTTAAAATTTTGCCTTAAATTACTTGACCTTGACCTTTGGTGGTGTCAGTTTGTAAAAATGGCTGCTACTATCAAACTATACGTGTAAAATAACCCATAAAACATGTGTTGCATGAATTTTGTGTTGCATGTGTTGCATGAAATCCATGTCAACAGTGACCTTTTATGACCTGATATTGACCTTGACCTTTACTTACAATTTCACTTATACTTTAACTTTATGCGGGAGATGCAGTATACATTTTAGAGCGCTTCGTGCGATAACAGTATCAATCAAAGGTTTTGAATGGAAAGTATGGCCCAAAACTCAAATATCTCAATTGTGGCCTTTGACCTGACAGTGACCTGACATGTGACCTTATTTTAAGAATTTGGGTATGCATTTGATTCGTCCCATTGATAGCCTTCGATCTCCGCCAAGCGCGTCTTGCTGTGGTCATTGGTTCGGAAGATACGAAATCGAGGGGGTAAAATTTGCCCCCAAGCCCAAGACCGCGCGTGTTCGGCAGGAGACCCCAGCGTCGCGCGGGTTAGCATTTTTTACTCTCAATAATTATAGTAACTGAATGTAGGTCGCATTGCGCAAATGGCATTCATTCAGGTGACCGAATGCGCTCATTACTCCAAAATGTCACACGTCAGACACAAGCGCCGCGAGTCAATACATATTTTCCCGATCTCACCATATTTGTGATTAGCGAGTCTTGGCGACTCTGCTGATCAGTCAGTAGTCAGCCATCAGTAGACTCTGCTGAGGTCTACATCGGTAGTCAGCTGTCTGAGAATTCTTCTCTGGCCGGAAGGCCGTTTGAATGAGTGTTTGCCTCGCCTGCGATTGGTTCTCCTGGTTCTTTGAGAGCAGAGCGCAAGCCAATAAGGGACACCGTTTATAGCTGCAACGTATGGCCTGCAATTGACATTCAATGTTCGTGCTGGTCAACTAATTTGTCAGTCACGTTCCTCTGGCCAATGAGAAGTTTATCAATGACTTCCACAATAGCAGCGGCGGCGGATTCTATTTTCCGATGGGGTAAAAAACTCCGGGCTCCGGAGAGTCAAGGTGCCGTCAAGGCCATTGACTCTTGAATTTTCACGGCGTGAAAGCGTTCCGACGCAAAAGTTTTTGACATTTTCCTTCTACATTTTGCTTTGGTCCCTAAAACTACAGCCGGTATGGTAAGCGAGCCAGGCGGACCGTCCTCAGTCGTCCTCAGTCGTCCTCAGTCGTCCTCAGTCGTCCTCAGTCGTCCTCAGTCGTCCTCAGTCGTCCTCAGTCGGTCTCAGTCGTTCGTCTTCAGTCGTCCTCAGTCGTCTCAGTCGTCTCAGTCGTCTTCAGTCGTCCTCAGTCTCCTCAAGTTCGTCCGTCAGTCGTCCTCAGTCGTCGTCTGCAGTCGTCCTCAGTCGTCTTCATCGGGTTTCTTCAGTCGTCCTTCAGTCGTCCTCAGTTCGTTCGTCCTCAGTCGTCCTCAGTCTTCGTCTTCAGTCGTCCTCATCGTCTTCAGTCGTCCTCAGTCGTCCTCAGTCGTCCTCAGTCGTCCTCAGTCGTCCTCAGTCGTCCTCAGTCGTCCTCAGTCGTTCGTCCTCAGTCGTCCTCAGTCGTTGGTGACGATCAACTTCGCGACTAGACTCTGCCAAAGACTGGAATTGTGCGATCGGACGGTGGAATAACCCACGCAACAACTTTAGCTTAAAACGTGGTGCCTCATCTCGGAAATCCATCACATTTAAACATCCGGACTACATTTATAATAACACAAAAACTAGATTTGAGGGGGTAAGCTGCCCTCCCTGTCCATCTTGCGCCGGTCCGCGATATTCGGGTGGAAAGGCAGTGGGCCCCTGCCTTTGCCGAGTTCATTCTAAAAAATGTTCTGTAGCCAGGGGCGGATCCAGGGTGGGGGCGACCGGGCTGGCAGCCCCCTCAATGGAAATTGGCGCCCCTGCGCCGAAGGCGCAATCTGGGCGCCGCAGATGCCCCCAAACCAATGAAGGGCGACCATAAACCCATGGAGGGCGCCCACGAAACCATTGAGAGCAGCTGGAGCCATGGAACCAACCGTGGAAGCCCAATTTCCGGGAAGTGCATCCCAATGTGCAACAAGCATCCATTTTTTTTTGTAAATTGCAATTTTGTGATGGGAAAAATACATAAAATAAAAATGGTCAAACATATTACAAAATAACGAAATATTGGAGAACCAAGCATGGACGACGCCCACAAAATTCAAATCAATATCTATATTTTTTACTGACTTATGTCTCCCAAAACTTACTAGGCTCCTCCTTAACTTGGTTTATAAATCAAAGCACGCTTTTCAAATTTGTTCGAAGCTGGACAATGTCCATGAAACGTTAAAAAATGCTGCCACGAAATAACAAAGGTATGATAACCATCAGTGGAGAAAAGTTTGTTTGATGCTCCTATGTGTAAACGACTGGTGGTTGTGAAACACAAAATCCGTAGCCAGGCTAGAAACGTAATATTTTGGGCGAATGTGACAGGTATAATCGATTTAATACAAACATAGATGGCAAGAGCATTCATGTACCATAAAATGCACCATGTTCTTACCGATCCGTTGTTTTCAGCGTGGAGCGCTTGAGCGTTTTCAAATTGAAATTACTTTGACTTGGAACAGTTTTAGGCAAAAGGTGATGAATTTACTATCTCGTCGGTCGATTTCAAGTGGTAACTCTATTTTTGTGGATTTTTTTCTTCTTCTTTTTAGTGATATATTCATATTTTCATTTATTTATTTGCATTTTTATGTGACACACGTATGGTGTCAGATTGATCGTGTCAATTTAACCATATTCCTTGCGGGCGACTAGAATGCTTAACGTGCCGGGGTCAGATTCTGCAGCCCCCAAATATATCGAGAACCGCTTGATCAATTTATATGGGACAAACGCCATTCGATGCGCCGTCAAAATATATTTATTCTTGGGCCCCTACATTTCTTTGTTTATTTAAAAATAGGGGTCAGGGGGCCAAAAATACGAACATGTTTTTAAAGGTCATTGCGGCAATGTGGCTCCACCGATTTACATGCCCAAAACGTTTTTGAGCTTCTTGTTCATTAAGCTTTAACAAATAAAAAGGACAAGAACCCAAATAAAAAAATAGTGGCGTGATCAGGGGGTGTAAAATGGGGGATTTTCTGATAACAAGTATGTACTGTTCGTGATTGTTTGGGACGATATGAAAGTGAAGTCATTTGTGGTCTTTTTTGCTGTAATTGGTAAAATATAATGTATTGCGCATAGGCGGATACAGGTTAACATCATAAAGGCACCATGTGCGTATCGCCTTTCATCCCCTTACCAATTTGAAGTTGGATCTAATTTGACGCTGGGTATTGCATCCCTTTGCATGTACCTGAGTGCACCTCTGCCCCAAAATATGTACAATCCAAGTATTTTTTTATGTATTTTCCAGTGGCATTGATCCTGACCCACTTATTGCACCACAAACTACGAAGAAAGTATGCGCCACACAACCGCACGTAAATGCCTCCCCAAAACAAAGGCCTAGCAGTGCCAGGGCCCGCTGCTCGCGGAGCACGGGAAAGGGGACGGGCGTCTGCAGCGTTTTTTCAAAAATTTGACACAGCGGACGTAATGCAAATTTAGGAATATTTACAAAGTTTCAAGACGTGCCATTAATGTTTATAAAGTGGTGAGTGAAAATGCTCCCCGGCGCGAGATCTGCCGCGCCGCAGAGGACTAGGGTTGAAGAAGGGGTGAAAGTCATCAAGGCCTTTTATATGTCTGCAGAAAAGTAAACTATGTGAAGTAAATAAATATGTACTTATGTATGGTGACAAACAGTACCTTTGATCCAACACTATCTCTAACTTGAATGTCAATTGTAAACAAGTCAAAGGTCCAGACATGCAGGGGCGTCGCTACCTTCTCAAAAGTGGGGGGTCCACTGCCAGGGGGAGCCAAACCCAGAGGGGGGGGGGCGCCGTGGTCTAGAGGGGCGCAAACCCATGAACTTTCTGAATTTCACTCAGGGGTAAAAACTAGCAAATCCAGCAGCAAAAACACGGGCGAATGTCCGTGTTTTGTTTTTGTTTGAGGGGAATATAGTGACGTATGTATTCAACAATATTAAGCGGGGGGGGGGTAGAAGGCCGTCAGGCAATCAGAGAGAGAAAATTGTTGAAATGGGGAGCGCGCCTCAGTTCATCTGCAACTGTAGCCGTAGGTATGTGTGTACGCAGGGCCGGCAGCACAGGGGCGGGGGCAGGAGGGACAGCTGCCCCCCCCCCAACCGCAGCGCCAGCAGGGCCCTTTTCGGCCAGCCTGGTGGGCGTACGAGCTGACGAGACCACGCGAAGTGCGGTATCATTGGTCGGAAGACCACGCGAAGCGTGGTTGAGTTAGGAGCACTTCAGAGGTTCTTTTGGGACACCAGGGCCCTCTCTGAAAGACCAGAGGGCTCTTGGTCGCTCAACAGAGCCCTGTACATGTCATAGAGGGCCCCTGTATTAGTCAAAAGGGACCCTAAGCGGGTCAGAGGGCCCCCTAAACACGTCAAATGGGCCCCTATACAGCGCAGAGGGGCCCCCTGGACAGGTCGGACAGACCCCTGAGCATGTCGACAGGGAGAAAAAGCCGCCAGCGAAGTCCCTTGCCATGTCTTCAGGGCCCCTGGAAAGACCAAAGGGCCCCTGTGCACTGTGCAGGTCAGAGGGGACCCGGATCAGACTAAAAGGGCCCCTGTGCAGGTCAGAGGGGCCCCCGATCAGACTAAAAGGGGGCCCCTGGGTAGGTCAGAGGGGCCCCCGATCAGACTAAAAGGGGGCCCCTGGGTAGGTCAGAGGGTCCCTTTAACATGCCGAATGGGCCCTAACCAGTATGCCTTGCTCATTAATTGTTCTTGCATTGCCTTGCTCATGCCTTCCTCATGCCTTGTTCTTGACTGTCATTGTAACCATTGGAGGAATAGTGTCCGACAACATGCAGGCTCTCATCTTCGGTCCCGTCAGGCACCCCTGGGACAGGACAGGAGGGACCCCTGGGCAGGTCGGATAGCCCTCTGAGCATATCGGAAAGGCGACACAGCAGCTAGCGCAGTTCCTTACCAGGTCCGAAGGGCCCCTGAACAGGCTGGAGGGCCCCTGGGCAGACCAGAGGGCCCCTGGGAAGTTCAAATAACCCCGGTAAAGATCAGAGGACCCCTGACCAGCCTAAAAGGGCCCCTGGGAGAGGGTCCCTTTTACATGTCGAATGGACCCCTAGCCAGCACGGAGGAGCCCCAGGGCAGGCAGGTCGAAGGTCCCTCTGAGCATGTCAGCAAGGCGACAAAGTTGCCAGCGCAGTCCCTTTCCAGCCAGCAATCCAGCTCCGATCAGGAGCGGGATTCAGGAGAAAATCCAAACCGGCCAAGTTGGGATTTTCTTAGGATCGGTTTGGGAAATGGAACACTTCGTACGGGGAAATTATGTCCGTTTGCCTGACCGTTTCCCAGTCTTTCCCCGTACGCCCGGTTGGGACGCCCGCGTGTTCCCCGAGCCACCTATGGCGAATACGCATTGAAAAGGGTCCGATCCCGATCGGTAACCCCAAGCGTTCCCCATGCATCCGGTTGGGACGGCCCGCGCGTTCCCCGAGCCATTTATGGCGAATACGCCTTGCAAGATGTCCGATCCCGACCGGAAATCTCAACTGTTCCCCGTACCGGAATCCTGACTGAATCCCAAGTTGACCCCATTCCTGCATGGACCGCCTGCAGCACTATGCGTGCAAACAGGTCTGCTCGCAAAATACACTACAGCAAATTATAAAAAACGTTCATTCACCTCAACCAGCTGTCTTAATCATACATAAACATACAACGTAACTCTTTCCTTTCTCTCTCTGTCGCTCTTCTCTTTCTCTCACTCTCTCGCTCTCTTCAGTCGCCGGCATCACAGGCTCAGCCGATCCACCGGCACTCTCTGGCGAGCGCACGGAGTGCGTTTGGCGGGGCGCACCCGTTTGCTGGAGGTTCGTTGGTGGCTCCAGCGCCTCCAGCACCAGTTTCTTGCGGGCCGGCTCCGCGCCCGTGCGGCGATCTCGGGCGTCCGGCAGCCACCGGGAGACGAGGCGGTAGAAGTCTGGGCCTTCCACACCATGAACAGTGTGTCTGCGAATGGAACCCAAAGTCACCGACTGCTTTGGACCCTCTCATGTCAACACACAGAACTTGCACATTAAAAATAACCAGACCACCAAGGAGTAATTTTCCCCCTGCAGTTCGTGTTCGACGTGAACCCCCTGCAGTGCGCGGGTTAAAAGAAAAGCGTACCTTCAAAGACATAACTATTTCTCCATGGTAGAAAACCTAGTATAATATGAAAGGAATTTGTATTTTGTTTCGAAAAATAATGTTTTATTTTGTTTATGTAAAATATTAAGTTAAAAAGAAAATATTACAACTTTTTTTGAAAAAAGTTTCAAAATTGTGAATTTTGTCAGCTGCATCTTTTAAAGCTGTATGCAAGGAAACTTATGATGATCGAAATGTAATTGCATAGTAATCATCTAGGCATCCAGAGGCAGCTTAAGGTTAAGACACTAGACATTGACATGCAAAGGGCCTGTTTATTTTCAGAGGACCCCTTTTTTACGGGCTATATCTCTAACAGTTTTGCTGTAAGAGATTCCATTGATTTAACTTAGGCAGATAGTCAAGCTGACTAATCAATTATATGTTTACAATCACGTTGACAAATATTTTGACTCGGAAAAAAAGAATGGATCCCCACTTTTTAGAATTTCGGAAAACAGATACAATATACGCTCTCCTTATGCAAAAGTAAGTAAAAAATAAGTCATAACAAAAAAAGATGCCAAAATATTTGAACCCTTTTTTACCTTACAATTAAAAAAAAAGTTTTCTGAAAGAACGTTTGTCACAAAATACCATACAAAAAACGAAATGTCATTGAATTTGTTGCGATCGTTTGACCTCCATTTTTATTTTCAAGGTCAAAGGTCAAAGGTCATGGTTGAGGTCACGATCAAGCACGTTAGATATGGACCCTGGCTATCATCTGAGACCACTTTGGAAAGGATCCGGCAATAACTTCGGGCGTTATGCTGTACCCCGTCGTTTGACCTAGAATTTGACCTCCAATGTCAAAGGTCACGGTTCAGGTCACGATTACGGACGTTAGATATAGACGCTGACTATCATCTGAGATCACTTTGGAAAGGATCCAGCAATAAATTTGGGACGTTATGCTGTACTCGCTGAATTAGTCGCTAGCTTCACGGACGTGATATTCTGTTACTTACAGTTGATTAAATGTAGACCGTGAGATGTCAAACGTATCCGTACCAATACTATCACTTTCCGCAGTCAAAATCACAAATAACAATCACAAACAGTTAGAGCACTAGCAACGTACTGCTTGCTGCTGGCAAGCCACGGACTGTACGACTGAGCGAAAGAAAATGGCCGGAGAAACGTTTTTGTAGCAGCGTGTGTTCAGCGTCCCCTCCTGTCCTGTCTTCCAGATGTGGCCGTCGACCAGCGAGCGGTCGGACAACAAAGAGATGACTGCTCCCCTCGGCACCCAGCCCATCCCATCGGCGCCCGCGGCGTAAAGGTCTCCACAGTGCAGTGGAACCAGTGCAGCGCATGGCTAACTGGGACTGCGATGAAACCTTGCAGTCAGTACAAGTCGATGAGCAAGTCGATGTCGATCGCTTGATATCAGCCCTTTCCGAACAAAAAACAGTTTTATTTGGGGTTACAGTTTTATTTGGCTCATAGCAGCTTAACGGTTTGCCGTACAGCTTCGAAACTACTGGAGTCGATACTGCTTGACCTGATACAAACGCTAAGCACACTCAAAAACTTCCCGATTTTTTTTTAGACACTTTCTACTCATTCTTGTAGGGTACGATACTCCGTGACTGACACTCTTACTGATTTTGTTTAAATAACCTTTTGAGTAAAAAAAAGGATTAAGCATTTTTCTTTCTTTCATGTTAGGGCTAGTTTTCAGCGTAGTTTTGCATGGGGACACGATTTTGAGATATTTTCCGAAATTGTCAAAAAACAAAATGTAAGAGCCTATTTTTATTATTTCTATAGGAAAGTCAAAATATTCACAAGCGTCATTTTACAGACATACTTGATTAGTCAGCCTGACTATCTACATAAGTAAAGAACGAAATATCTTACCACCAAACTGCGAGAAATATAGCCCGTTAAAAAGAGGGGTCCTCTGAAAATGACCATCACTTGTGACAGCCCTTGTCGTGTCTCAGGTGAAATATTGGATTTCTGCTTACGGCAATGGTTCAGGCGGCAATATAAACCGTATCCAGTTAAAGTAACAGCTTTATCAAAACGCTGTAACACCAATTTCGGACGGCATAATTTACGTCGGAAAAACTTTCATTAGCTTCAGTATGATATTTCTTCGCCTCATTAGCTGCCAGTGCCTGAATTTCGTGTCAATCCGGGCCTCTGTTATTTATGATTACTATGTATTCTTAATTATTATTGTGGCGTGTCTGTACAGGGCCTTCTGTAGCCGGACCTCTCTGTGTGACCAACGGCCTAGCGGATTTCATCGAAAAGCATGTGCTTTTGGCCTTCGCCCAGTATGGGTTCATCAGTCACTTCCCGCGCGGACATTTATTTGTTGTTCTTCGCCGTTGGTATTTCTTCATTGCCTCGCACTATTCTTCATGTGCCGGTTGGTCGTAGCCACGCGCACAATTTCACTCGTATATTCATCTTTATTTCTATTCACTTTCGTCTCGTTATCACCTTTTGTATTTCTGTCTCTTACCGACATTCGTTTTGTTCATTCATTTATGTTAGTATGCTTTTATGAAAAACTGTAAGCCACTCCACCATATCCTTAATTCATCCGACTGCCGATCCTAATCCCCTGTCACGCCGACGTTTACCCGGGTTCTGGTAGGCCGCTGAGCCACCGGGCAAGTGGACGCCTCGAGCCGTCCCCGGGAGTGGTGGCGTTCGTTCATCCTGTTCGTGGGCCTCCTCTCGCAGCTTAGTCCTGCGGGGGAAGGCACCTTGTTCATGGGCGGCTGCCCGGGTCAGCGGTTCATTTGACCACTTTACCCTTTCTGCTTTCATCCCATGCTGCGCAATGGTCCGAATGGGCCGAAGCGGTCTCTCCCTAAACCAAACCAAACCAAATATATGAGATCCTACTCTCGACCTTACTTCTGCCATGTCTATCTCTATCCCGCGCCTTTAACATTGGTGACCCCGACTGCCTTTTGGAGAGGAATCCGTACCACTTGTAATAATCGCAGCAGTCTTACAAGGCTTTGCGGCGACGACTTGAAGTTCGGAGGTTTACTCCAAATAGGGTCTTTCAGGATTTACCTGGTGTTCCCTGCTCGCTAGTAATAATCGCAGCAGTCTTACAAGGCTTTGCGACGACGACTGGTGGTCCGGGGGCAAACTTCCCTGAGAAAGTAACCCTTAAATTACATATTTCGACCCTTCCAAACTACTCTTTATTCCCAAGTCCGTTCCCTTCTCCTCCTCCACACAGCTTATGGCCTCTGTACCGGACACGTCTCTGCCAAGGCGGCGCAGTCAGCTCCACCATGGTCAGTGCTCCACCCGAAAGACTGCTACTTCCGAACCACGATCTAGCCCACGGCGACGTACTCCACCTTGCACGGTGGGCTCCCCCGACAAGACTCTCTTCCGGACACGTCTGCCAACGGGCGCGTATTCCACCTTGGCACGTGCTCCACCCCACAAGACTCTCTCCCGGACACGTCTGCCAACGGGCGCGTACTCCACCCTGGCACGTGCTCCACCCGACAAGTACTCTTCCGACTCGACTCCATCCGGCACGTACTCCACCCGGCACATACGCCAACTTGGCACGTACGCCACGATGGAACGTTCGACTCACCGGCTGACTCACAGGCCACTCCCCGGTCGACGCACTAGCCGACTCACTGGCTAACTCACCGGCGGACTCACCAACCAACCTCGTATTTGGCACGCGCCATCTACGGGCTAACTCACCGGTGGATTCAACAGCCGACTCACTGGCCAAATCCCCGGTCCACTCACCAGCCGACTCACAGGCCCACTCCCCGGTCGACGCACTGGCCGACTCACTGGCCAAGTCACCGGCGGACGAACCCAAGCAAGCAACCAACCCGCAAGCAATCCATCGATCATCGTCATCGACCGTCCGGGCCGGAGAGACGCAGTCTCCCGGCCGCGCTGCAAGCCAACATCCGTGGACGG
>VOPJ01013373.1:43915-96779 GCA_014673585.1 Semibalanus balanoides
AAAAAAAATGCTTTGCCGATACATTGCTTTAGGGCATGTTTGACCAAGAGCATACATGACAATTAATTCCCAGCATTAATTTAAGCTGATTTTTAGAAATCCTCCCGAGGTGGCACTATCCCTTTAATTGTTGGATAGGTACGTTCTTGTACACCAGTTTGACGCAAAACATAAAAATCAGCTAAACTTAAAAGGGATTGTGCCACCTCGGCAGGATTTCTTAAAAGCAGCATAAATAAATGCTGGGAATTATTTATCATGTATGCTCTTGCTCAAACTTGCCCTAACGCAATGTATCGGCAAAACATTTTTTTTTTCTGACTCCAAAATTTTGGTCCCGATTGTGCACAGCACTAAATGTATGATGGCCACTCTTGATGGGAGATGGCGTACTTGGGGGCATGGACTGGCATTGCACTAGTACTTAGATACTTGCCACTAGACGTCGTTACGTATAGCTGATTCGCTATGTTTTCATTAATCATTCTTTCATATTAAACTGTATCGCTTGTATCACTTGATTTTCGAATGGGGGGAAGCCAAATCCGTGATTTCAATTCGTTTCTGGAAATAATCTATCGTCACCAATGTGTACAGTTGCTGAAAGTTTTCCAAAACTCACTACCGGTTTGTATTACCCAATAGCTCCCCGCCCAAAGGCAGAGTCTGAATACGCCGCGACTTGATCTTGAAACGTCTATCTGTGTTAGAGGGTTATGTCACCCAACTTTTACAGCTCAAAGTCGAGCCTCAAATGATATTCTTGCTATTCTGATTCTGGCTGTTTAATTATTCAAAGAAGCTAAGATTGTTGATAATATAATTAACTGCATACCCTTTCGTATTTTTCAAGCTGACTGACGAAATGGTGAATGCAGTCTATAGCGTAGCCGTACAGTCACGTTCCAGACATACAATCTGTACAGCATAGGCACGGCCCAGGCATACAGTCTGTAGTGTACACTGTACAGCCAGGGTTCAAGTTCAAGTTCGTTTATTCAGGGAGTATTAAGTATTAAGTTAAGTTAAGTATTAATCACCAACTCTGAAATGTGTGCCCGCCATGGCCAGTTAGCGAAAAAGTGACAGAACCTGCCCCGGTCTCCCCTATACAACGCCTAATGACCGTAATCAGCAGTTTAACGCCTCACGTGACCTCGATGACTTTGAAACTGCTTTTACGCATCATCCATCATCTCAGTCTTAGCGTGAACTTATAGCAAGTCTAAGAATGATACTTAAGTTAGGACACATGAAATCATAGGTACCGATTTGTGGACTGCTTTACGCGTTTAACTCGCCGCGCCGTGCCGGTGCTCAGCGCCCCCTTTCGGCCGTGCCGCGGGGGAAAGGGAACACCATTCAAAAGCTCGTCAAAAAGTATTTGTAAACTATTGCGGATCATTCTTTAACATGTCAATATTGAAATGTCACGCAAGGTCATCAAGGTCAAGATTTTCCACTTTCAGGGCTTTGCTCCAGAATCCCCAAATATCTCGCGGAACTATGATAGCTCTAGCAACAAACGGAAAGAAAAAACGATTGAAAAGCTCTTGAAAAATGATAATCGACATACGATGTCGTCCAAATTTTAAGCTCAGGTCAATAGTTTAGGGCTCCTAGAGGTTACCATCAAAGGTCAAAAGTGATCGTTTTTGGTCAAATCAGTTTTTTTCCGCGAATGATCTGTGTACCTAATAAAGATATGAGCTAATAATGTTTAACACCATCGTGATTGGTCGGCTCGTCAAGGCGCTTCGAAATCATATGGATGGTGACCTGGTTAGGTCAACTTCAGACAATTTGACCTCAGGTCAAGGTCTAGTGGTAACCCAAATAGGTCATGTTGCAAATTGGGAGACGTGTCTTGTCGAGACACGTCTCCCATATACCGATTTGTTGACATGTACACATTAGCCGTTTTCACAATGGCTTATTTTGTGCGAAATGTTTTAAAATGTTTTAAAATGCTTCAGTCGTAACTCGTAGCCGTCTTCACGATGGGTTAATTTGCGAGAAATGTTTTAAGCCTCGCCGTATGGGACCGTAGGGCGAGGGTTAAAACATTTTTTCGCCAATTAGTCCATCGTAAAAGTTGCTACTACTAAAACATTTTAAAATGTTTTAAAACATTTCGCGAAAAATAAACCATCGTGAAAACGGCTTTTGGTGGCAGTTTCACTTTTTTAACTGGATTTTATCGAGAGTAAATGACAAACATTGTTGGTGACCTCGGATGACCTCGGCTGACCCTGTAGGTAAAGTTAACACACTTAACTTAACTTAACACACTTAACACAAATTGCACCTGGGTCTTCAAGGATGGCCGATGATAACATAATCCAGAAGGAATTTGGCTGATATCATGCGTATCCTCAGAATCATAGGCGGCGGAACGTGGCGGGCACCAGTGATCCGTGCCCATTTGAATTTTTCAGTGGGCACCCGTATTAAAGAGCTCCCCTTAAATTTGTTATGGCTTAGGTTACAGATTTAGGTCCTATTATCAAATGTATCGAAACACATTTGTATAATGTCGTGAATATTTACGGGCGTGATAATTCATGTGGAAAAAGTGGCCAGAAGCAAACGTGAAATAAAAGGAAATATCATATTCCTTAACCCGCGCCGGGCCGGGGGGGGGGGTGTTTAGACACCGTCCCTCAGGTCTTTCCTTGGCATATTGGGAAAACGGCGGCGCGTAGCGCCACCAATTTCAATACTTTCGATCATGTTTGTACAGCTTTCAAGTTTTGACAATAAAGTCATGCCAGGCATGGTCACCGGTCTAGGCTATGGTCAAAGTGAGCTACTTGGACTGTAACCAGCTGGATATCGCGAGTGAAAGTTAGTGACAACAAAGCCACAGTTTTTTTCGGCGGAGTCTGTTTCACTATAAGCTCGTATACAGAGCAGGATAGAGGCTTAGACAGGCGTTGTGGTCCACGGGAGTCTCGGATTGAGAGAGTAACGCTTACCTGCATCACGAGGAGTGGTCAATTTCCCTGACCTCGGCGGCCTCGAGGACGGTATAAGTGAATGAGAAAATAAACGATGCTTCTTATTGAAAAGTATGCCTTGGATCAGGGCTGATTTATTTCAGAATCATGCTATTTTAAAGCTCATTCTGAATGACCTAAGTGCGTTTTGTCTCTAAAGAGATCTATAAAGGTCATCTGAAGGTCATCTGAGGTCATCAGCCAATGATTTTGCTATAAGACTTACACCGCAGAGATTAGTTATAACGAGAGAACGAACGGAAGACACACACTGTAATTTGTAAGTCGTTACCCGTGTCGCCTCCATAATGCAACATGACGCAATTGAGTCCTAACATTCATGAGCTCAGATGAGCATACTTTGGAGACTCAGAGAAGCCCTAATAGAGAGGCATATTTATGAAGAGTCTATGAGTGATACAACATTAGTAGGTGAGTCCAAGCGTGCTGAGGGAGAAGTAAAGCAGCGTATATTGAGAGGAGAGGTACTGTTCATATTGTGTGTAATATCACACGCTCATTCTCCCAGATCAGATCCACCAAGTAGAGGGTTATGAATAAAGGCGCGTCGAGATCTTTGTTATAGTTTTGAGTTTGCGAGCAATTCGCATCGCCGCTAATTATGGCTATAGATCAGAGCGCTCGAGGAGTTGGAGGACCTGGGGCAGGATGCAAATTTGAATAGCTAATCTATTATTTCTGACATGTTTACTCCTAGCTATCAATAGTTTCCGAGATATTTGGGATATCTGGTAACCTAAGAGTCCTAAAGCTTGCTGAAAGATCTCTCTCTCACGCTATGACCATGTGGTGACAACGCGATATTATGGATTGACATCAGAAAAGTAGAAGATCGGTTTATTCGTAAAGTAGAGTTCAATATAGATAGTGTGATCGATGTACCATTGCTATGCACAGTAAGAATTCGTGTTTCTCTATGAGTTGTAATTGTCTAGGTCCCTATAGGAGCCGATGTTAAAAGGGTGTGGGCGCGCTATATAGTGTATATATATGATCAGGGTGCACATCCCGGCCCGAGGAAGGTGGCGCCGAGCACCGGCCCGGCGCGGGTTAAAATAACTTTATCAGATTTGTAAAAGTTTGAGGTCACCCCTCAATTTCAAACTGTGCTTTTTCGTTAAAATTGACACAATTTGTGTGTGAAGATATTTTGTTTTTTTAATCGAGAAACAAATATGCATAGGTGACAAAAATCAGCATCGTCATTGCAATCGAACTGTAACACGAATTGTACAACTCTAAAATTGCTGACGTCATTAAAGTTTCCATATGGGTTTAGATCATTTGGAAATAATGTGTTGAAGTCTACGGTGCTGGTAATATCCTGTGGCGTGCCTGATACAGGCCTCTGTAGCCGGACCCTCTGTTTGACCCACGCCTAGCGGCTCTCATCGAAAGCCAAGTGTTTTGGCCTTCCTGCAGATGGCGTTCATCAGTCCACTTCCCGCGCGCGTCATGTTTTATGTTGTTTCTTCGCCGTTTGTTTATTTCTTCATGCCTCGCAATCTTACTCATCGGTGCCGTGCCACGCGCCGCACACATCTCACTCATTAAATCATCTTATTGTAGGTTCCACTTCTTCTTCGTTATTCACTTTTTGTATTCTGTCTCAACTACATTCGTTTTGTTCATGTCCATTTATGATATATGTGTTTTATGAAATATATGTATCCTTCTCTCAACCAAATCTTTCTCAATCCCGCGCCTTCAACATTGGGTGACCCCGACTGCCTTTTTTTGGAGAGGAATCCCGTACCACTTGTAATAATCCAGCAAGTCTTACAAGGCTTTGCCGACGACTGACTTGAGGTTCGGAGGTTTACTCCAAATAGGCCTCTTTCAGGATTTACCTGGTGTTCCATGCTCGAGTAAAAGCAATGGCAACACATCTATGCCGGCAAGGTATATCTCCACATAGAGCGCCCTTGGCTGTCAGAAGTCTAGTGAGAATCGCTGGCAGCGCCGGGGGCAACTATGTCCTCTGGTATAAAGTCACACCCTTAAGAATTACATAGATTCGACGCCTTCCAAACTACTCTTTTCTTATTCCCAACGTCTCGTCCCTTCTCCTCTCCACACCAGCCTTATGGTGTAGCCGGCACGTCTGCCAACGGGCGTGTACTCCACCATGGCACGTGCTCCACCCGACAAGACTCTCTTCCGGACACGTCTGCCAACGGTCGCGTACTCCACCTTGGCACGTGCTCCACCCGACAAGACTCTCTTCCGGACATGTCTGCCAACGGGCGCGTATTCCCACCTTGGCACGTGCTCGCACCGACAAGACTCCTGCTCCGGACACGTCTGACAACGGACGCGTTACTCCACCTTGGCACGGTGCTCCACCCGACAAATATCTCTCCTCCCGGCCTTTGACCTCCATCTGGCAGTACTGCCCCCGGCACATACGTCGACGCCAACCTGAACACGTGCCCACGAATGGAACGTTCGACTCACCGGGCCGATGCACAGGCCACTCCCGGTCCGACGCACTAGCCGACTCACGATGGCTACTCAACCGCGGACTCAACCAACCAACCTCGTATTGGCACGCGCCATCTACGGGCTAACTTCACCTGGTGGATTCAACAGCCCGACTCACTGGCCAAATCCCGGTCCCACTCACCAGCCGACTCACAGGCCCACTCCCCGGTCGACGCCTGGCCGGATCTCACTGGCCAAGTCACCCGGGCGCGACGAACGCCGCAAGCATCCATCGATCATCGTCAATCTGACCGTCCCGGGGCCGGAGAGACTGCAGTCTCCCGGCCGCGCTGCAAGCTCAACATCCCGTGGACGGCTCGCCTTCAGGCTCCTGCGACTCCAGCTCCGGATCATCAATTCTTCATCAAACACCGGAAATATATGGGCGGGGGAGTGATGTGGCGTGCCCTGAATACAGGCCTCTTGTAAGCCGGAACCCTCTGTTTGACCCACGCCTAGCGCCTCTCATCAAAGCCAAAGTGTTGGCCCTTTCCGCAAATGGCGTTCATGCAGTCAACTTCCAACGCGCGCGCTCATGTTTTATGTTGTTTATCGCCGTTTGTTTATTCTTCATGCCTCGCAACTCTTCATCATCGGTGCCGTGCAACGCAGCACACATCTCACTCACATTATCATAATTATTGCATTCACTCTTCTTAGTTATTCAACTTTGTATTGCTGTCTCACTACATTCGTTTTGTTCATTCATTTATGATATATGTGCTTTATGAAAATATATGTTGATCCTTCTCTCAAACCAAAATCTTCTCAATCGCGCCTTCACAATCCTAACCAATTTTTCTGAGTTTTCAACAATTCAGTTTTTAACTATCTTAAAATGGCCTAAACAGTCTCAATTCGACTGGAAAACAATCATTAACTATATCCCTTATTTGAATTTCAAGATTTAATAATGAACATGTAACTTTTTATCTTCCCACATTGATTGGGATTACTTTTTCAACGAATTTTATTAATCAGAAAATTGTAAAAAGAAAAAATCGATCCTCAGAAAAGTTTGGGGGGGGGGCGACGCCCCTTTACTGAAAAAAAAAAAAATTGGGGGCGCTGCCCTCCCCCCCCCTGCCGCCCGGTTCCTGCGTCCTTGTGTGTAATTATCAGCCCAATCAGCGATTGAGTTACCGAGGGTATAACCCGGTCCCGACTTTAAAGGCTGAATATTAAATAATTAGAGTTTCTTTGAAAATGTGAAAGCGTCACAAGTCATTTTCGAGAATGCGCCACAACTTGGCTATCTCAACTCAAAACCACATGTTAAAGGTAAACTGTTACCTTTAAGGCTGTGTGATGATGTGATATGTGTGCTGTGTATTGTATTTATTGTAGTGTATCTTATCTTCGTGACTTCGCCTGTCAGTGAAGCGTAGCTCTGTTGGCGATAAACGAAAAAAAGAAGAAAAAAGTTATCTAGAAGGGTGCACCAAAGACAATGTAAATTTCCAAAAGAAAAATATAAAATGGCCACCAAGGCTCTGCTTAGCAGCTGCTATCAGCGCTCACGAGCTATTTTCTATTGGCCAGCGCCAAACTAGCGGTGTAATCGTTACGACAATGCTTCTAGTAGCGAAAGGCTCTCTGGCGCCTACCGATAATTTCGTGTTTCCATACTTATTTTGACGCCTTTGGAATAATATAATATTTGGTAATCAAAAGCAGGGTACTGCAAGTTGCATCGAATTCGGTTGATAAGTACGTGAGTTAATCACGAAAACGGAGGGGGTGGCACCCCCTGCACTGGCGATGAAAATTAGGCTCTACCATAATGCAAAGCTTGTAAATTTTGTACTTCGATTTGTCTAGAGCCCTGTCCAAGGTTGTAGTTTCCATTTTGGGAATGAATTGCATATCGTTTTGTAAAAAATAAGGAAAGGTTATGCTTGGTACATTGATCATTCTTATTGTCAGAGTATGAATATAATATATCCACGTTTGTTTGCAAATGGAGTTACACAAATTTTAAAAAGTCAAGGTATAAATGGTTACTACTGTCAAACCATTTGCACTGTTACCAGCTGTTTACCGCTGACTGCCACCGGCCATCGTTATTTATCTATCCGATGCTAATGTATATGCAAAACTATCTTCATTTAAATATCCTTCATCATACTGAGATGTGCAACCAAGAGAATGTTTAAGGCTCACCGCCTTTATTCTGGGTTTATCAGGCAGCCTCGTAACAATTTCGCTTAATAACAAACACCTTCTATAACTTTAGGCTTGGTTCCACTCACTTTATTATCTTTATTTTTTATAATATTTTTACTCACTTTATTTTATATTATATATCCACTGCTTCTAATATTTAAATTTCGTTTTCAACTACCTAAATTAAAATTTTCACAACGCTTCGCGGCGTCACATCGGTGGCTATCATAACAAAGCCGTCCTCATCGTCTTCGGTTCGTTGTAACGCTGAATTAAATAAATATAATTTTTAACATCTTGTCCTCTTCAAGGGCTACCGCCTATATTTCTGGGTTTATCAGGCAAACCTGTAACAATTTCGCTTAATAACAAACAACTTCTACTATAGCTTTAAAATCCACTTTAAAAATTATACAAAGACTCGCATAAAAATGGGACATATTGTTTCGTCACGCATAAAAATGAGGGCAACTATATTTTTTCGTCATTTCAGCCGACCCTCCCCCCGCTCCAAAATCATCGGCGGTATATATTTTTACATATTTTACGCCTTTGGAATAAATATAATATTTTGAATAATATTCCAAATCAGTATGGAAACATAAAATTATCGGTAGGCGCCAGAGAGCCTTTCGCTACTAGAAGCATTGTCGTAACGATTACACCGCTAGTTTGGCGCTGGCCAATAGAAAATAGCTCGTGAGCGCTGATAGCAGCTGCTAAGCAGAGCCTTAGTGGCCATTTTACATTGTTCGTTTGGAAAGTTTATCGTCTTTGGTGCGCCATTATAGGTAACATCTTCGTTACTCTGTTTATAGTGACGCCTTTGGAACTCAACTCAAATCTCAGTGCAAAACTCAAATCGCTACAGCCACTCTTCCCACACTTCTTCTCGCGGTCAAAAGTTCACAAGCCTGGACCTTCTGTCATCAACTCAAGTGAATCTGGATAAATTAAGCAATAGCTAAATTCATAAAAATATGTTCTAATATTTTCTGTAGAGAACTCCACATGATCGATGTAAGTAGGCACTGGGCTTCCTTTAATAATTTTTAAGATTTGTGAAAATGTCCTTAAAATGAGTTTATAGAAAATGGGTCAGTGGTTCATACGTTCTGTTATTTGTCCACATCATAAGTTTGCAATGCATAGTACTGTGAACTTGCTTGTGAAAATTATACCCTTCCTAGATGCCAGGTAACAGATACCGTTGTAACAACGTTATTAAAAAACAAGTAGGAATTTTACGTTTTAACAGCGTTGCGACAACGTCGTGAATGTTGTGAAAAAAGTTGGATAAACGTCGTTGTTAAACGTTACAGCAACGTTGCATTGTTACGATGTCACAACTTTGTTCTAATAACTTGGAAAGAACAGCTCGCAATGTGGTACAATTATCTAAATTGAGCATATTCACCATCTTACTAAGATTAATGATCGCCAACGTAAGTCAGTGTTAGCTTAAATGCTTTGTCAAAAGTAACGTTGTAGCAACGTTGTTTCAACGTTTTGTGAGCGTCATAAGGTAACGTTGTGACAACGTTCCTGGGACTCTACAAAATTACACTATCATAACGTTGTGTAGTTGCGTTGCAACCTTGTCACTTAAAGGGAATATAGCACCTTTAACATTAGTTTTTAACTGAGATAGCCAGATTGTCGGGTGTGCTGAGAAAACCCCCAAAATCCGAAATTTTTCCCTCCATAGCGAACCTAGTTGCTGAGTTTCAACGCAAAACGCGTTGGGCATATGTGGGCATAATTTCAACGTCAGGCAAATCGGAACGTTTTTCGCATACGTCATCAGTGTAGTTACTCCACTGTGATTGCCACCGCACTTCGCTTTTTGAACGGCGTGCCGCCCAGTATTTCAGTTACCTTGCGTCGCCCGACCGCCACCGACGGGTCGGTCAGGCGCTTTCGGCACACTCTAGTGGTTCACGTATGCGTGCCGCCCACGTCCCTACCTACGGCGCGAGCGAGCGGCCGGTCGACCGCCAGCCCAATTCGCGTTTTCAGCGTACCGTGCACCCATCGTGCGGTGCCGCACAGCAGCTGTCACTGGGCGGGCGCAAGTTTGCCGTTTCCATGCTCCTTGTGACGTCACAACTGCGCTTTGGTGAACGGCAAGATTGGTGGTGACGTCACATGGAAACATTATTATATTATTCAAATTAACAACAATTCTGACTTTTTTTGGCGCAAAATGAATGCCAGGAACCGTAACAGGGCATTCTTCTCCATCATTCTACATACTTTTCCCAAGGTGCTATATTCCCTTTAACGTAAACACAACGTCAAATTGTTAGCTGGGTAGTCTGCCCCTACCTACAACCGTTCAGATACTTGCCAAAGACCCGTTTACATGAGCAAAATATGTGTATTTGTGTGTATCCTCAGTTTCGCTGACGGGGTAACTATTGCCCGTCCATTACACACTGCCGACCGTTCAGATACTTACCAACACACTGCCGACCGTTCAGATACTTAGCAAACATGTGATTGCTGCCGACCGTTCAGGAATACTTATCAAACACTGCCGATCACCGTTCAGATACGTTACCAACACACTGGCCGACCGTTCAGTACTGTACCTGAACACACTGGCGACGGTTCAGATACTTACAACAACTGGCCACCGTTCAGATACTTACATTACAGACTGCCGAACCGTTCAGATACTTACCAACACACTGCCGACGCGTTCAGATACTTATCAAACACACTGCCCAACCGTTTTCAGAATACTTACCAACACAACTGCCAACCGTTCAGATACTTAGCCATAACACGCTGCCTCGACCAAATTCAGATTACTTATCACACAACTGCCTGACCGTTCAGATACTTAAACCATTACACTGCCAACTCGTTCAGATACTTAGCAACACACTGTCGACCGTTTCAGATACTTACCAACACACTGCCGACGCGTTTCAGATACCTTACCAACACAACTCCGACCGTTCAGATACTTACCAAAACAACTGCCACCGTTTGCACAGATACTTACCAACACACTGCCGACCGTTCAGGATACTTACCAAAAACCACTGCCTGCGCGACCGTTCATATACTTACCAAACCACTGCCGACCATTCAGAATACTTATGCAACACACTGCCGACCGTTCAGATACTTACCATGTAACACTGCCAACCGTTCAGATACTTACCACACACTGCCAACCGTTTTAAGGATAGCTTACGCAAACACTGCCGACCGTTCAGATACTTACGCATTACACTGCCGACGTTTCAGATACTTACCATTACATAGCCGACGCGTTCAGATACTTACCAAACACACTGCCGACCGTTCAGATACATGTATTATGCAACACACTCGGCCAACCGTTCAGATAACTTACCCAAACACACTGCCGACCGTTACAGATATTACCAACACAACTGTCGACCGTTTCAGTATACTTACCAACACACTGCCGACCGTTCAGATAACTTATCAACACACTGAGCGCAACCGTTCAGAATACTTTACCAACACTGCCCGACGCGTTCAGATACTTACCAACACACTTTGTCGACCGTTCAGATACTTACGCAACTACACTGCCCAACCGTTCAGAATACTTACCCAACACACTGCGAAAACGTTCAGATACTTATGCAACACACTGCCGACCGTTCAGATTACTTACCAACACCAACTGCCGACGCGTTCAGATACTTTCAACCACTGCCAACCGTTCAGATACTTACCAAACACACCTGCCGACCGTTCAGATACTTATCAACACACTGCGACCGGCGTTGCAGATAACTTACCATTACATGCCAACGTTAGCGATACTGTAACCAGCACACTGCCGACCGTTCAGATACTTAATCAACACACTGCCAACCGTTTTCAGATTACTTACGCAACACACTGCCAACCGTTCAGTCTTAATCGAAACACGGTCCTGCGATCGTTTCAGATACTACTTACCAACAACTGCCCAGACCGTTCAGTATACTTATCAACAACACTGGCCGATCGCGTTCATGATACCTTATCAACAATAACACACTGCCAACCGTTTCAGATACTTACCGAACACAACTGCCGACTCGTTGCAGATACTTAATCAACACACGCCCACCGTTTCAGATACTTACCAGTACACTGCCGACCGTTCAGATACTTACCAACACACTGCCAACCGTTCAGATACTTAACAACACACTGCCGACCGTTCAGATACTTACCATTAGACTTGCTGACCGTTCAGATACTTACCATTACACTGCCGACCGTTCAGATACTTACCAACACACTGCCGACCGTCCAGACCGAGAGTGAAGCCGGGAGGACATTGACAGAGGAAGCTGCCCTGTCCGTTGACGCATGTTCCTCCACGGCACGTGTCAGGAAGAGCGCACTCATCAATATCTATCGGCACAGATGGGCCAATGGCGGTCACATTTGGGTCATGGGCAGGTCATATGTTGGGTGTGGGCTACTTGGATCATGGGTATAGATTTGGTTTAAACTTCTAAAAACTGTTTGTACCGCCTAATTTCTAATCAGACCCAAAATGTCGCACCATCCCCAATTGCTGCACCGAGCATGCATGTAATGCTAGGTAAACTTCCAATTAGAAGACTGTGAAAAACAGCACGTAACTAAAAAAAATGCATACATATGGAAAAATCTACCAAATTATTAAGTTTGTTATTATCAAATAAGCCGTCAGCTGAGCAAGTGGGAATGTGACACATCAGAGTCTTATGGTGGTGGTAATATGTGGTCTGGTGGTGCCAGTTGCAGCAAATATGCAAATATTTGTCCAATGTCCAACCATATCCAAGGCTTTGGTCAGCTGTCCGTCCGAAACTATCCGAAAATAATTGTTTGTCTGAAATTTGTCCAAAAGCAGAAACAAATGTATGATATGGAGTGTACAGTCTAGGAAAAAAGTTCCGTCCCAGGGCTAGTCTAAAAATCCGACCTAGTAGTGCGCAACTCTTCCCTAGGTGGCGCGCAGTCCGGCGGGGTCAGATTTGACGAGTGTTGCGGGCCTGCTGCAGTGCTGGATTGAGAACCACTTGACTTCCTAACGCACCTGACACGCGGAAGGGGTGCGCACCGCCTGACCCTGCCTCGAAGCTGGGATGGAGAGGGGGAGGAGTGGGGATAAACTGGCTGGGTACGGCGCTTACTACAGCCGCCGCGCTGCCGGGCTGTCTGGCAGTGATTGCGTAATGCGCAGTGGGATTCGAGGCATGAATCGAACTGGCTGGATTGTTCGACACGTATCATGGCTGAAAGGAGAGGTGTGATTAACCCTTGCCAGTGAAGCGTCCGATACCTACGTGACCGTGCAGGGTGGGGATGGGTGACAGGGGAGTGGGGTACCGACGACCCTTAGGGCCCCATCCCCTGGCGTTTGGCCCCTAACTGAGTTTTACCCCTCACAGCTCTGGACAGGGTGCCAGTAGTGTCGAGCGCTGTCGGTAGGAGGTGCTATATTTCTGTAGAAATAACAATTAATCGTCAATAATTATTTGCTTCTTATTTTGCACCTCTACTGATCCAACTTTGACCTCTGACATTCCTTCCTTATCAGTTGCGAGGGGCTGCTCACAAGACGGAAGTGTAACAAAGTTAGTAGTTATGACATAGCCGTGAGTCTTACTTTACCTTATTTGGTATTGAACTGCAGCGCCACGGCTGGTCACGTTAATTCTCAGTGTGATTGGTCAATCATGACGTCATATGGCCTTGGCCGGCCGGCAGCGGTGCGCTGCAACGAGCGGGCGGGCCGGGGGATCAGTGGGGCTGAGACGTTGAAGGAAGGCGGTCATGTGACTCGGCCGGCCGTGTGCGGGGTGTGGCTGTATGGAGAGCATGGAGGAACTTTGAGAGAGAGTGGTGTGAAAGAAGAGTGAGTGGGAGTAACTGCAATATAGCGTGAAAATAAAAGACAGACTCTAACTGGGGACTGGATTGGACCGGAACCGAACTGATCGAATCGACGAACACAACTTCATCACATATTAAATGGTGCCCGTGACCCTGGATTTCGTCGGGTCTTCAATTCTTAAATTCAAAATCTTCAAGTCTTCTTCATCGCCTTCGGAAAGCTTATCTACAGAGCTTCTCAACTTCTGAACGAGTCAACCAACAGTAACAGTGAGCCAACCCTTTTAAATCCTTAAAACAATCTCGCTTTCATTTGCAATTAGTGTACTTTGCATTGTGATTTGTTACAAATTGTGTGATCGAGAGTAGTAGCTGTTTGAGCTGTAAGTAATTGTTGTGTATCTGTGAGTAATTGTTGTGTAATGTTGTGTGAGTATGAGTCAGGATGTGTGGGTGTATGTGCGTATGAGTAAGTTTGTGTGAGTATGACATGGTATGTATGTCAGTATGAGTAAGAATGAGAGGATATGTGTGAGTATCAGTATGGTATGTGTAGATACGAGCTGGCATGTGTGAGTATAATTGTGTATGTGTTAGAAAATGTGAGTAATGAATATATATCATATCAAAATGTGTCAGTATGAGTGTGTATATGTGATTTTTGTGTCAGTCTGAGTTGGTGATTTTGTGTAATGTAGTGTGAGTGTAAATGTAACTAACCCCAAGGTGAAGGTGGTCTCGAGTAAGGGGACCTTATGTAGTCGCAGATGCATTTGTCGCGCTTTGGCCGATAGAGGACGACAGAGTCGTCACCAGGCCCCACTGATTACGTGGCCGGATGGAGGAAGGCGTTGGAGGACAATTGTATGCTGAGGAGATTTTGAGGTTATAGAGAGATGTTGCTGCGAGATGATTTTAGTGTGAGTGGNAATAGAGGGCGTGCGCGTCGCATCACGTACCTGGTGTATCTGACAGCCTCGGAATAGAGGGCGTGCGCGTCACATCACTTACCTGGTGTATCGGACAGCCTCGGAATAGAGGGCTTGTGTGTCGCATCACTTACCTGGCGTATCGGACAGCCTCGGAATAGAGGGCGTGCGCGTCGCATCACTTACCTGGTGTATCGGACAGCCTCGGAATAGAGGGCGTGCGCGTCGCATCACTTACCTGGCGTATATGACAGCCTCGGAATAGAGGGCGTGCGCGTCGCATCACTTACCTGGCGTATCGGACAGCCTCGGAATAGAGGGAGTTCGCGTCGCTATCGTTCGCTGAACCGTGGATGGAGCCGGTGGCGCTGGACAGCAGAGTGGCCAATCTGAGTTTGTCGATTGACTCGGGATTCCGGCCTGATGTTACCAGGTGACAAAGTTCAGCCGGTGTCGTCTCCTGTAGGCAGACGGGGACAGGGCAGGCTAGTAATATATATGGATCACATATGCACATGGACTGTTTTACTTGTATATCTTAAAACTGAAATTTGTATTCGTAAATAGGACTGAAATGTACAGTCTAGGATAAAAGTTCCGTCCCAGGGCTAGTCTAGAAATCCGAACTAATCGTGCGCAACTCTTCCCTAGGTGGCGCGCAGTCCGGCGTGGTCAGATTTGACGAGTGTTGCGGGCCTGTTGCAGTGCTGGAATTGAGAACCACTTGACTTCCTAACGCACCTGACACGCGGAAGGGGTGCGCATCGCCTGACCTCTGCTTCGAAGCTGGGGTGGAGAGGGGGAGGAGTAGGGATAAAGTGGCTGGGTACCGCGCTGACTACAGCCGCCGCGCTGCCGGGCTGTCTGGCAGTGATGCGTAATGGCAGTAGTGGGATTCGAGGCATGAATGTTCGACCTTGGCTGGATTTGTTCGACAGCTTAGGAGATGGCCGAAAGGAGAGGTGTTGATTTAACCCTTGCAGTGGATAGCGTCCGATACATCAAACGTGACCGTGCAGGGTGGGGATGGGTTGACAGGGGAGTGGGGTAACGAGAACCCTCAGGGTACTGGCGGGATCCCAGAGGGGTGGGGGGCTGCAGAGTTGGGCCGAACCTCCCGCCAGGCGCCGGTCGCCTGCGGGTTGAGCAGCACGTGCTTTGGTCCTACCTCCAAGCCGCGCAGGTTTGGGGGATGGCCAATGAACACGGCCCGGCCCCGCGACCCGGGCGCCTGGGGGAGGCCGCGCCCCTCTGCAGCCCCCCTCTGGATCCGCCCCAGCCTCAGGGCCCCATCCCCTGGCGTTTGGCCCCTAACTGAGTTTGACCCTTCACAGCTCTGGACAGGGTGCCAGTAGTGTCGAGCGCTGTCGGTAGGAGGTGCTATATTTCTGTAGAAATCACAATTCATTGTCAATATTTATTTGCTACTTATTTTGCACCTCTACTGATCCAACTTTGACCTCTGGCATTCTTTCCATATGAGTTGTTAGGGGCTGCCCACAAGACGGGAGTATCTTGACTTCATTGCGCAATCGGGCTCAATTCTCCCGGGCAATAGCACCTCTTATCCGCATGACATGACCTTACTGCTTTCCTGATCCGGCTGAGTCAAGCAGTCGCTCCCAAACGCTGCCAGTGTGAGGGCAGAGGTTGGGTGCCAAAATGTGTCAATTGAATGGTTGGGCTCCATGACACTTATACCCGTTCCTACGGCTATGATTAAATCAATAGTATTGACCTGAAAATAATAATAATAACAATCACATTGCACTGCAAAGCGGCGACAATTTTTAGACTTCGTGTGCATTTTTTGACCATTAATATCCTCAGCTACCGTCGTAAGCTCACCGTAAGCTCGAGCGAATTGTGACGGTGGAAAGACAAGCTTCGAATGTTTCATTTTTGTTACCAGGTCAGGTCAAAGGTCAAAATTGAGTATTTAAGGTGTAATTGATCCATACTTTCCCATATAAGCCTTCTGATTGCGACATGAAATCAACCTCAAAAGTGGTAAATCTAAAAGTATAAAATATCGTCCGCACATTAGCTACAGTGAGATTGTTTAAAAAGGGTTGATGGTAGGTGACAAAAAGTGCTCGCTAATTGCGCAAAACATATATGTAATTAGTCCCTAAAATGTCAGCATTATGCTTTACAAGGTTTTTTACACGTAAAATTCGATAATTGTTATCGTTTAACCACCTGACTGCATTTACGTGACATTAGTGTTCATTTTAGGTCAAAGTCACATTAGGTTTAAATTTGACATTAATAACTATAAATAAAACAGCATGTTATTAGACATTTTTTTTTTTTTAAATACAGCATTGACATTCATTTGTCTCTATCTGGCCATTTAAAGCAAAACGTGATTTCAAAATATAACGTCATAAGTTACTCATACCTACTTAGGGAGCCATAAATCAGTCACAAATAAAGATATTTGTTTGAAATGTGGCTTGGCTATTGTTCATGCGTGGTTCTTCAACATGTGTTCCGTTTTTTTTTTTAAATAAACAAATAAGAATTTTGATTTAGATAGTATTTTTAAATATAAATTGAGTTTTAAATATTTAGTGGCTAAAAACCAAACGTTAAAAAACATGTGATAATAATTTTATAGCCCTAGTCATTGTCTATCTTTGTTTTTCTACAATTGCATTTTGCCTCAAATAAAGCCTTTGTTCGGACTGTTAAATTTAGCATATTTTTCGTCAAACCTGTGTGTAGTTACGTCACTAAATTTACCATATCTCAACATTTTTCGACAAATTTGCTTCGTTTTTGTTTGGCACGGAAGACGTAAAATCTTTGTAGGAGAAACTCCAGTAACTTTTATGTTGATAGCGGTATTTGTTTTTGAGCTATTACAAAAGTCCGTTAGAGGGTCATTTTTCGTCTCTTCCCAGCCAATGACGTGATAATCAGCCTATCTGCCTATGAATACCTGCGATTCTTCCTTTCATCAACCACGGTAGCTCCCAAAGCAGGACTCTCTAGCTCTCGCAACCCCGTATGTTTACGTGCAGTGAATCGATCCTATGGCCTTTTCTTCATAAACGGTTTGGTAGTAAAGAATTATGTAGTATAGTTGTAAGGCTTGTTGTGAAGGTATATGTTTGTAAAGTGTGTTTCAATATAAGCCAAATCAACTACAAGCTTACTACTATCTCGCCGAGGTTTACAACTGTACAACTCTACAATTGTTACTTAAAGAAACGCTACGGCTGATTTTTTAAAACGATTTTTTTTTAACGAACCTACTAAATACAAATCTACTACTCTTTATGAACACCACGTACCGTAGTAGGTTGTGAACTTGAAACTACAATTTTACTACTGTAGTAGGATTGTGAAAATTATTTAGGTATGAGAAAGAGCACTAATCTCCACTCATCTCCCCTTTCTCGGCTCTCGCTCCCCCTCCGACCCCGGCCGTGGATTGACGTCAGGTCAAGGTCACAGCTGCACCACGCCGGGCCGTCATGACACTGCAGGTACCAGTTCAGTGTCTCCCAAACTCGATGTGTGTTCCTACCTTTGCGACACCTATCGGGGGTTGAGCTTAGTAGTAGTTGCTTTTTGATTCCACTGGTGCAGCACCTATTAACCCGATTCTAGCGCTGAACAGTGGACGGAACATTTACCCTAGACTGTACGTAGATCATGTGACATGTGATGTTAACGAATGCTACTTAATTGTCGCTAGCCGCTCAAACAAGGCTCAAGGCAGTTAAGCTTACACATACCGTTAACTGTACCAGTACCACCTTTGTAGTACTGTCAATTCCCCTTCTTAAAATCGGTGACAACAGATCTCTCCATCAGCTCTAGGTATGAGCCGCAGTGCTGCCTCACCCCTTTTGTCAGCTCCCGCTTCTGGTGATGTGTCGCCTTACACATGCTGGCAATGATCAGCTGTACGGTCTCCTCGAACGACGGATGAGCGATCAGCTCGTGGCTGGGGAACTCGGAGCTGGACGTGTACGGTATATATTTAATCTCGTCGCAGGCCGGCAGACAGTGCCGCCACGCCTGCGCCGTCGCATCCAGATCCTTCGAGGCGTTATCTGAGGGCAAGGTTAGCGTTTACTGAGGAAGAGACAGGTGTCAGCAGCCTGGGGAACACCACCCTTCCAGACATTTTAGGTTTCCAATAGAGTTAGCGCTTCACAAATAGGGTTCATTGATCCTAATTAGCAAAATGCAAGCGCGGAAACGACTTGAATCAGGTATGCCCTGGCTCAACTACAGAGACAGTCTCTTGTCTATTGTGCAACGAGCATGAAACAGCGACTTCTGAGTGTTACTCGAACTTTATGGTAACCGTCTTCTTTCGTTTCTACATCCGAACTTTAATTTTCGGGACCAATAACCCGACTCATTGACACACCCATGTTGGCAACGCTTTACAGAAACCTTACTATCAATAGACAGCGATAGGTCACATTTTATCGCAGTTACTTACTAACCACCTGTCTCACGCATGGAAGATCATCTTCTTGACAAACTGTTCCATTGCCTGAAATTGACCATTTGTCATTTTACAAGTCGTTGTTTTGCTGGGAAAATATATTTAAATGTATTGTCAAGAGCAAACATAATTTTAGTCAACGAACCCTAATCAGTAAAACACCATGCGTTAATGATGCAAAGAAACATGTTTTTCCATCTCGTAAAGGGCTATCAGTAGATAATACCTAGTAGCAAAATAATTAGGTCATTCCAATTATGGCTCCCACTCCCTCCCCAAATGTCATCCATCGCCTGAGTTTCGCCTTCTCTCCCCAATAGCTGCACATAATACGCTGCACACGTACCGGGCATACAGTGCACACGTACCGGGCCTCAGTCTCGCCTCCTCTCCCCAATAGCTGCACATAACTCGCTGTACACGTACCGGGCATCGCCTCAGTCTCACCAGTCACCCCCTCTCCACAATAGCTGCACATAACACACTGGCGCTGCACACCGACACGTACCGGGCATCCATCGCCTCAGTCTCACCCCTCTCCCCAATAGCTGCGCATAACACAGTGCACACATACCGGGCATGTAGTAGGCCACGCAGCCGCAGATGCTGTGTACGCGGGCTGTCATGTGGCTCAGCAGACAGTTGGAGAGCGTGTAGACGTGCGTGTCGGCAAACTCCAGCTCCACCTCCTGCTCCTCGAAACAGTTGCGCTGCGCCGGGCTGAAGGAACGGAGCGCCTCCTCTGCCGGGATCAGGGGGGGGGGGCTGGTTGTGGGCTGGTGTCTGGTTTTGGGCGCTGCTCGGGCAAAGGAACGATTATTTTTTGCACTTCTTTAGATTTTCGCACTACTTCAATCATCCTGTCTACTGTTGTTTGTTGTACCCTCAAGTTTGCGCTTGTCTCTTAAAAGTGTAATCTTGATTTCTATCGTATTATTTTTTCAAAACATCGACATTCAAAATGGCCCCCACATATCAACCAAGATGTGTTTTGTGATAAAGTTTTAAGATCATTCGTGCATTTCCGTTGTCGATAAGTTCTGAGGCATAGAGACAGTGGGTGTCAGCAGCGTGGTACATCACGAAATTAACGTCTACGACGCAGATAATCATGATGTCTTCATAGATAATATTGCTCAGTTGTGTAGTATCTAAATTGCTGTCAAGCTGGATTGTCTTCGTTGAGTCGGTAAATTACTTATCAGTGCCACTACTTTGTCGAACAATGTGGAATGTGGAATCGACAATTTGCATTCCGCATCATGTTTTTCGAACTTCTGTACCCTTTGATGCATCCGCTGCAGGTCGGATCGCAGACTTTCTGTGACCTTGTCTATTTAATCGGTGAGACTGTCCGCCAAAGGCTGACCTGTGGTGTAGACATGTTCGGCCGTGATGGAGATGAACATTTCGCGGCCGGGCTGCATTGCCAGGCCCCTCTCCCGCACCTCAGGTTCGTCATAGGGCGCGTGGATCAGCACCTGGACGAGAGGGAACGAAGCAGTCGCGTCAGAGCCTGGTTAGGTTAGCCACGGCCTTGGCGAGATGTGGGCTCGATTGACTGAACAGGTAGATAGTCTCATGGAGCGAATCAACTCACAGGACTGCTCTCAAGCATATCACAGCGCCAGAAGCACGTTTCAAATGAGTTTACAGCGCCGCGCGGGAATGAAAACGTGTGATTTTCACAGCTCACTGAAGGTTTCTTAGGGTATCAAACCCCTGATGACGCAACTAAAAGATACTACGGGAGCTCTGAGATCTTGACCTGGCCTTGAGCCCTACTGACCTTGAAGCCGACGGAGAGGTACTGTGAGTGAGAGTACTCGTACCGTCTGGCGTCCAGCATCATACTCAGGCCGTTTGTGTAGCCAGCGTTAGTGTACCGATTCTTGGCTTCTTCTTCTTCGCTGCAATAGTTATTTTACATTGGTTACATTGGGTAGATTACGTATGCAATGCATACATACGAAGCATTAAATAAAAACATAAAGGAACGAAACGTACTTGACATTGGCTTAATTTGGTGTTCAGCCATTAAAGGGAATATAGCACCTTGGGAAAAGTATGTAGAATGATGGAGAAGAATGCCCTGATTACGTCCTGGCATTCAATTTTTTTGCGAAAAAAGTCAGAATTTGTTGTAATTTAAAAAAGTTAATATGTTTCCATGTGACTGTCACAGACAACCTTGCTCAACCAAAGCGAGTTATGACGTCACAAGGAGGCATCGAACGCAAAAATTCGTTCCTGGAATTCAGATGCGTAAAAAACTGTAAACAACTGCGTTCGCTGGTTCCTGACTCGCAATAATATTGGACGCTATCCTACAAAATGTGTTAATGTTTGCACGTAGGGTCTATTCTAAGCATCATTTTGTAATGTTTTAGATGGAAATCAACTTACAATTACAATGATGTTACTTAACTATACCACACAGAGTGGGAATTTTGTCAATATGTGTGATTAGACCCATTTGAGGTGAAATTACAATTAGTTAGCACTGCATATGCTGTCTATTGCGGAGATTATTTAAAGCTAACCGGTAAGAACACCCATCAACAGTTTGTGCCCTTTGAAGACCTTCTGTCTGTATTTATTTTCAAGTGGAAAATCCAATGAAAATTCACAAAAGTTATTGGGCCAATCATGTTTTTTTGGGAAAACCGCAACTTCTCGTAAAAACAACACAAACTGTCTATATTTGTGATGTATCGCATGAACATTGGCCACGCCACCCATAACACATTTGTCAACTCACATAGTATCTATGGTGATTTTAGATTGGAAATCTGGTTCACAGAATTGACAGAAATAGCTATTTATAACCATAATCCACACAGCAAGTGAAATTTTGCCTCATTGGCACTTGAGTGAAATACATTAGTTAGTATGAATATGCTTCTATTGCGGATAATATTGCAGCTACGGTTCGGAGGCGTGACCCATTCAACAGTTGGCCTTTCAAAGACCATTGTCTGCATTATTTTCAAATTGAAATCCAATGAAAACTGACAAAGAAAATTTACATTCAGTTTACAATTGATAAGTCAATATCTTTCGGTGGCGGACGGGGCGGACGCAAGGTAACTGAAATACTGGGCGGACGAATCAAAAAGCGAAGTGCGGTGGAAATCACAGTGGAGTAACTACTTATGACGTATGCGAAACGTCACGAATATTTCCTTTTGAAATATGCCCAAATATGCCCAACGGTTTTTGCGTTCAAACTCAGCAACTAGGTCGTTTTGGAGTGAAAAATTACAGATTTAGAGGTTTCTCAGTACACCCGACAATCTGTCTATCTCAGTTAAAAACTAATGTTAAAGGTGGTATATTCCCTTTAACTTGAACTGAATTGCTGGAAGTCCCTGTTCGTGCCCCGTAACAGCCTTGGAACTTACTGTTCCATACCTGCGTTTGAACTCACTGTTCGTGTTCGATGTCTGCGTTTGTACTCGCTGTGCGTGTTCGAGGTCCGCGTTGAAACTCCCTTTTCGTGTTCAAGATCTGCGTTGGTACTCACTTTTCGTGTTCGAGGTCCGCGTTGGAGCTCACTGTTCGTGTCCGAGGTTCGCATTGAAACTCACTTTGTGTTCGAGGTCCGCGTTGGAACTCACTGTTCGTGTTTGAGGTCTGCGTTGTAACTCACTGTTCGTGTTCGAGGTCCGCGTTGGTACTCACTGTTTGTGTTTGAGGTCTGCGTTGAACACGCAGCAGTAGCCGAAGTCAGTGTGGTGCGGCTGGAACAGCTCACTGCACTGGTACGGCGAGCTCCGCCAGGAGCAGGACGATATCATCTCGTCACAGGAAGGCGACGTCTGAATAACATACACAAAAGCCAACTAGCAGTCATTGACTAGGTAGAGAGTAACAGCCTAATATTTGGGAATTTTGACATTTTGTCCGGGAGCTTTTGGTATGAATCACCGATTCTTTGCCGTTCGATTGTTTCACTCGGCAGTTTATGATCGTCAATATTTTGACTGACATATTTTGACATTTTTTAATATATTTTGACAATATTTTGAGGTTGCATCTCTAAGAGATTGCTTGACCAGTTATCCGGTGATGGAAGGTTGACTGTTGTACTGACCATCTCTATGATGGCCGGCAATTGTACTGACCAGCTCTATTGATGGCCGGTCTGTTGAATTGACCATCTCTATGATGGCCGGTCTGTTGAATTGACCATCTCTATGATGGCCGGACTGTTGTACTGACCATCTCTATGATGGCCGGCTTTTGTACTGACCACTGACCAGCTCTATGATGCGGAGCATCTGGTTGTTGGTGAAGTGCGCCTCCGAGTGCAGCTCGGCGCACTGCTCGCCGACGCAGCTGGTGGTGGCGTACACGTTCTCCAGCACGTGCTCCACTCGCTCGTACCACTCGGTGGCGTTACTGAACATCACACTGAAACGGCAGAGGTGAAACGGAACGGCATGGAGCGGCAGCCAGGTCAGACATGGCTCTCAATTGGTTCTTAAACTCTCAAACATGGTTCTCAAACATGGTTACTGGCGCAGGAGGATCCATCCACGTAGAACAAAACTCAGTACGGTTCTGTCCAGTCTTGATGAGGATATGCGCACGGGATTTTCAGGTCACACGTGTACGTATGGTAAGGTTCTCAATTATATTTATCTCACCATTGCACAGCGGTGAGTTTGATTTGAATTTGCATTTGCGATTCAGCCCGCAAAAAATCTGGAAGCATGAGTTTCGGAATTCCATTTTATTACCAATAGAAATTGGAAACTGTATTTTTCGAAAATCGCTATGATTTATCGATTTGAAGCCTTATGACCCTGAAACTTGCGATCGAAGAGGCTCTTCCGCACAGAGTGACCTGGCAGAATGTGTGAAAAGTGAAAAATATGGGACAATCGAATCCCGTCAGCTCAAATAAGTTGTTTAAAGGGACACTGCCACCTTCCAAAAAGTTCTCAAATGTACGCCATTTGTGGTGCAAAATATGAAGTAATTGCTGCTGAACACGATTATGACATTTGTTTCTCACAAAAAGTGTTCAACAACAATTTCATAAAAACACGTTTTAATATTTGGTCTGATGACGTCACATGAAGGAATTTTTGGGAATAAAGAAAACCTGCACGCTGCCATAAATATGACTAGTGTATGGCTATAATGTATTGCCAAACGTAAAACAAGTCAACTGTAATCAACATTTAGTAAAGAGAGACGACGACATCGGCTCATATCAGGGCCCCCATTCAAATACATTGGGGACTGGGAATGTTACAGATGTCAAAATCAAACTCTAATTTCTCTGTGATTCGACTTCAGTGGTTGTTTTGAAGCTATATACACATGCATAAATTGCACAATGCCAAGCACGCAAAATAGCTATCTCAACTCAAATATAATGTTAAGGTGGCAGTGTCCCTTTAACACCGAACAGAGACTTCATTGCATCTATTTCAGGGCAAATAACTTACTGGATTACGAAGTTCCGGTTTGGTTGACTTCGCAATCACAGATAAATTGCGTTTGTTTTTTGTTAACATTTTAAAGTAGAAAATCAACAATGGAGGTAACGCCAGGGATAAATAAAAACAATAAGTATACAGTTTACAGCCATAAAAAGCACCTCGAGTTACTTCGGCTACAATATGTTACTATTGCCACTTTGCTCGTTATAGACGCTCAAACATGGCTAATTTGGAAAACAAAATATCGTTGCATAAAGGGTACGTTCTGGCCTCTGGGTGCCGTAAGCGACCCCTGTGAATTTATGCGCGCTAAATCGCAAAATTCACCACTGTGAATGCCAGGAATGGCCTTCAATCATTTGTATGAGCTCGACAGCATGGTTTGCCGAAATGATGAAACTATTAAAATAAGCTGATTATTCTCTATCCGTAGCAGGCACGTAGTCAGGATTTCGCCCAGGGTGGCGCCTTGAAAAGACCCTCTATCCGAGCGTTGAAAGGCTCCCCTCCAGAGCGTTTGAAGGCCCCCATTCCCGAGCTTTGAAAGGACCCAGAGGAACGGAGGAAAAGGTCCACTACATGGGTGGAGAATACCAATATGGCATGGACATTACCAACTTTGGCCTGGGTCATACCAACTTTTAGGAGCTGAAGTTAATAACCTGAGGGGTTTGCCATATCAACTTTGGAACCAGCAATACTAGTTGGAATCAGCCATACCAGATTCGAATACCTAGGCACAATATTGCACCCATGGCCAGTAAAGAATAAAAAAATACAACGCACATCGTAGATTCCGCTGCTGGTCAAGACGTATATATCAAGTCTATTTTAAAAGTTTATGTTTTTCAAAGCGACACGTTCTGAATATCTGTTTTTATCGATTTACTTAAAATTTTGACAGTCCTTCGCCCATCAGTTAAGCTGATCTATTCTATATCTAATGGCTTAATGCAATCCTAAAAGTTTGATATCGATCCCTTAAAATTGTGGTCATGGCACGACCGCAAACTTTTTGGGAGGTGGGGTCACTTGACCTGACCTGGTGACCTGACCTAGTCCGACACAAAACTTGAATTTTCGCAAAATATGCGGAAAGAATCAATAAGTTATGCCAAATTTGGTGGCGCTACGCCCCGCCGTTTTGTCGTTATCTTGATAAAACTGCAGGGTTTTAACACCCCACCCTCCCCCGCACGGGGGGGGAGGTGTTCAAACACCCCTAGTGGGGTGCGGGTTAAGCTGTGACATTTTCAGCGCCTCGTCCTCGTCCGACAGTTTTTGAGTCCGTCAAACACCTTAGGCATTATTCGATTTTGCTCAAACCCTTAATTTTCAGCGGTCGATTTCTCCCATCTAAATTATGAGAGTCGTATAAACCAAGCTATAGATCATTAAAATCATCAGAAACCATAGGTCATGTGATATTACATTGTTAAAAATTCCAAAATTTTGCCATTTTTAACGCGATTTTATTTAAAATTACGTTTTGTATTATGTGGCCACTTAAATTATGATGTTTGTCCTTGCCAGAATTGACTTTAATATATAAGCATTCGATAGCGGAAATATTGGAGATAGGCTTTTTCTCTAAATATTGTATTTATATTTTTGAATTTTGAAAAATGGTTTTCATCAGCTCGTCTTTGGTAATAACTTAGCACGTAAGTGTGTTAGAGAGCTTAACTGAACAGCATAATATTTGCCTCGTTGACCTGCATTTGATGATGCATAACACGACTCCCGCTGGTCGCTCCTTGACTTCAAGGTCACGTGACTTGAGGTCACCCGGTGCAGCCAATGTCAGGTCGACCAAAACATAACACCCTGTTTCTCATAGTTTGATGTAAATATGTTTAAGGGGTATCTGGGCCGTATATTCACGCTGTTAAATTGTCTGCCCCGTCTGTTGAATAGTTTTCGAGTTAAAGCCTTAGGCATCTTTTCGATGTTGCGCTAACCTCGATTTTTCAGTGTTTGAAATATCCGATGATGATGATTGGGGTTTAAGGGCGGGCCGACAACTAAGGTCATATGCCGCCCTATCTAAATAATATGAGTCACATAAACCTATATATCATAACAATCATCCAAAAAATATTAAAAAAAATCATAGATTAATGTGATACATTTTTTTGCAAATTCCAAAATTTGGAAATTTTAAAACGTGATTTTAAGTAAAATAATGTTTTTTTGTGACCTTGAGGTCAAGAAGCAGCCTACAGGGGACATGTTATGTATCATTTAATACAACTCGACGAGGCAAATATAATGCTGTTCAGTTACGCTCTCTGGCACTTTTAGTGCAAAGTTATTATCAAATACGTACTGGTGACCATCATTTTTCAAAATTGAAAAAGGAAATAAAAATAGAGAAAAAGCCTATCTTTAATATTTTTTACTTTCGAAGGCTTACATATTGAAGTCAATGCTGGCAAGTCAAAACATCATAATTTGTAGTGGCCACATTATGAAAAGCGTGCTTTTACTTAAAATCGCGTTTAAAAATGTCAAAATTTTGGATTTTTCACAAACATTACATCACATAAATCTATGGCTTATGATGATTCTTAATGTTATATAGGTTTAAATGACTCCCATAATTTATATCAGAGATATCGCCCGCTGAAAATTGAAGGTTGAGCAATATCGAATAATGCCTGAGGCTATAACTCGAAAATCATTTGACGGATGGGGCTGAAAATTTCACAGCGCGAATCTACGGCTCAGATAACCCCCAAAACGCAGTTTAATTGAAATCTGAGATGTAGGGTGTAATGGCTTGGTCGATCTGTCATGAAATACCCCAGCTAATTACATAGGATCTGTGTTTTCAATAACTGTGATGCTATACGGCTCACCAGTAAGACGACGCTCGTCTCCGCGCTCTCCAACCAAAGGTCGGAGAGAGGCCTCAGTCACTCGCGCGGCCGAAGAGAGGCTCAGGCCGCTGAGAGTGCCCGCAGCGTCGACTTGCAGGTCCTGTTTGCTTGTCTTTCGTGCTAACACTTGGATATTGGAAACATATTTTCGAGTTCACAATGAGCCGTATATCTTTACAGATCCTGGCTGTACGTTTCAAGAGTTTTCGTTTGAGCTATTTAGGGAGGGCATAGGCGCGCCATTGACAGTGGTGTCTCTGAGTGTAGCCCTTAAGTGCCCTGATATCAGCATTTAGCCCAGATCGGATTCAGTGCGAAGTTCATGCATCTGAGCAGCGCACGTATGTTGGGTCGTGGTGACGCGCCAGTTTTAGTCCAAGTGTCTGCATTGCAACACTGGTACATAAACACATCTGGGGCAGCCCGAGGGGCAGCCCGAGTGGCCCAGAGCTGCGAGACGCGTCTGGACGACGTCAACACGATTCGTCGACGCCTCTTGACACCGTCGTTATTTGTGGGTCATGACGGGAAACACGATGTCGCATTCCAGCGTGTGCCCGTGACGCACATAGACAGCCCGCCGCGTTCAATGTCAGATGAGACCAGCGAGCCGGACGGACCGGCCTCAGTCGATAAGAGAGTGAATCTTTCGCCTCCTAATTCTGCTGTTCACTGTAATTGGGTGAAGGGATGGTGGGGTCAGCCACACATATATAGGGCGCATGGTGGTGAGGGGCCTTCAGAACAAGAGAAGGGCCCCGAAGCTCCCTGGGCCCCTGTAAATTGTTTTGCTCTCCCGTCCAAATATACACTCCGCCGCCACTGCTAATGGCACAGTACGGCTGATACAACAGCTGGCCGTCAGACAGAGAACGGCCCCTGACTGGTCAGAACGACCGGCCTAGGCTGCCCGGAATCAAGAGCTTTCTCAATCTGGTGACCAAAAGATGAGCTAAATAGAATGAAATCAGTACGAAATGGTTTCCAATTTCACAATAGTTGCTTCAAGTGCCCATACCAATGCTCTGAGGCTGAACAAAGGCCATCTGAGGTCAATAATCAATTATGGCGGGCTAGATCGGGTTCCTGGTCCATAGTGCGGCGGGGCATCCTTTCCTCACCCTAAATTGATCACATTTTGCATATATGCATTCTGCATTCTTACCGAAATGTTTTTCCAGCTAAAGTTGATCAGCGTTCAACGCTTAACACGATCGGTACTCAGTACTAGTGAGTACTAGTGAGTCACTAGTACTTCGTAACGAATTCACTGCCCGAGCTAAAATTCGCCTGCCGATACGCATTGTTATTTTTCATGAAGGTAAATGGTATGCTTCACGCACTCTGTCTTTTGCGAATATGTACCGAACTTCTATGACAAAATCAACAAACATTTGAAAAAGTGCATTGAAATCGTCTGTTTAGTTTGACATCGGACGGCAACCTATTTTGTGTTCTCGATTAATTAAAAAGGATGTTTTCCCCCACGAATTTTTAACATACAGGTATTCAATACATTGTTATGCACTCGAGGAACATTTATCTGAACCGTTTTTTCGTAACCAATCAATACACATGTTAGAAAACCGTGATGCATTCGGTGGATTAACCCTCGCACCGACGGGGGTCTGAGCCAACTTCGAACCGACGGGGGGGGGCGGATAACCGCCCCCCAGAGAGCTCCAAAACTACGCAACGTAGCGAGAAGCGGAAAACGGCGTGAGGTAGGCCGTGACGAGTACTAGCGAAAATTACTCAATATATTTTTTTGATCAGATCAATATGGAGGTCACCAGAGCGTCAAATATAAGGTCAAAGTGGTTTTCTCCATATTTCGAGGGATAAATTCCGAGCTCACTCCTTCACATAATCCGGCTAAGCTCAGTAACTAACATAGCTAGGAGCAATCCAAAAAAGCACTGCATTGCTCTTGAAACACTCTTTTTGCCAACATGTCCTCAGATTTGAGATCGTTTAATAGTAAGGCTCCAGAGTCAGCGAGGTCAAATGTTAATTTTACTGAAAAAGTTGTTTTTAATAAACTTCTGTAAGTTTTAAGGGTAGAGAACAGTCAAAATTGTTGGGTGCCACCCAATTTCTTTTTTTTTGTTTTTCGGTGGTTTTTGCTCTCAAAAAACAAAGATGGTTTTTTTTCGGCCCAAACATTTGTAACCCCGCCGGGGGCGCACAAAATCCGGAAAACCCCATATTCATATTGGTCATAATTGGGGTCAAACTAAAAAAGAAAATGACCTGAGCCTGACCTTGGGTCATGTCTAGGTTCAATGTGTACAATTTATTCTATTGACGATCTGAGGTGACAAGAGTAACAGAAATGGTGAACCCACAGAGTTACGTCTATCTTACGTAGAAACATGAGTTATTGTACACAAACCCATATTGACCTTATTGGCACATTGATTTTGACCTTAACGAGGTTCAGCGGAAGAAATAACTACAACTTGGCAGTTCTCTTACTTTGCTGTTCAGATATTAGTGATTAGGACATGAAAAACCTGACCACATTTAGCCAGTTTTGTTCGATTGGTTGAGGAACAGGGTTTTCAATTTCATCCCATCAGTACCTATAGATGGATGGTTCTAAAAAAAATGCATGACCTCAGTCACCGATATAAAACATCCATGATATACGAACTGTAGATATCGAGAGGCTTATTACCACACTGTGAGTTTCAGGAGAGCTAGGTCTGGTTCACCACGTTTGCCTTCGTAGCAGACTTCAAACTTACCAAAAAGTGACAAAAAGTGACTTGATCAGGTTCATTTTAATAGATGACCTGACAACGTAGAGCTGAAAGTTAGGAAGTCAATTTTTTTTAGGAAGAGGTGCGGAATTTGATGCCCAAACAGCTATACAAAATTTGGCGGCGCTACGCGCCCGCCGTTTCTCCGCTAGTCGGAAAAACCTGTGGGGGTGCGGATATCCGCCCCCCCGTCTGTGCGAGGGTTAACTTGGCCCCCTACAACGTCTTATTTAGTGTATGCGATTTGTTGCGAGATACTTCAACAAAGTTGAACAAATTGATACAAAGGCGCCAGATATGTCGCGTTTCGAAAAGTAGGGGGAAAGCATCGATCATGAACTAAGAAGGAGTATATTTACTTTTTTAATTTTTCCCATCTTCCTGAACTTTGAATAATACATACTTGTATTGCACTCTTTAAGGGGTGTGCCTACTGACATCGCTCATGTGGAGTTGTGGTCACTGGTCTATAGAACATATTTTTCTGAATTTAGCCATTACTAATTTTTCCAGATTCACTCTAGTTGCTGGAATATTCCGAAGTCGCCAAAATCAGAAGGGAATCACATAATTAACGGTAGGCGCCAGGGAGGCTTTTGCTACTAGAAGCACTGCCCTAACGATTACACCACTAGCATATATCGTTACTCGTTAGCGCTGGCCAATAGCAAACAGCTCGCGCGCGCTGATAGCAGCTGCCGAACAGAGCCTCGGTGGTCATTTTACATTGTTCGTATGTGAAGTTTATTGTCTTAGGTGCACCATTCTAGATAACATCTTCTTTACTATGTTTATAGTGGCGATCGTTTATTGATATCGAAACAAAACAATATACAAAACAGAATATGAGTAAAACATTCGACTAAAGGGGCTCCAGACGGCAATTGTATCGTATCCAATAATCAAACCAATAGCTGCTTACCGTAATGCGAATATATTTGGCAATACAAAAGAGTAGGCACACTTCCTTTGAATTTAGATAACATAATCATGACACCATAACGGTAGCCGAAGAAATTGTTGTTAACACAAATCAAAATGTAATTATTTCCCTTTAACGTAGGTGCACCATGTAGCCCTACGTGCTTCATGGTGCAACATCATAGCCATAGGCCTGCGGTGTGGCCTGACAGGCCCCCTGAGGTTTTTCTTGAATAACTTTTTACACATATTGCGCATCTTTTTGAAATTTGCAGTAGCTGAGTTTACAACAGTGTTACATATCCTGTTCATATTTTGTTGAAATTTGTTTAGTGGTTTTGAAGATAATGACGTTTTGATGACGTCATGTTCGTAAAAACGCGATAAATGTTTGAAAAATCATAGAAAAGAGAGTTTTGCAGTACATTGAAAACGGAAAACAGAAAGGACGTAACATGTCATTTTCTATAACATGGCAATTTCAGAAATTCTAAATTTTGTGTTTGTGACTTCAAAAAAGTAAAAATAAAAATCGGAAAAATCCTTACAAAATCAAAATTTCGAAAGATAATTTAAAACCGAAACATGTGAGATAACTGATATTCCAAAATATCTAAACCAAAATTCAAATCAATATCTTTATTTTTGACTGAGTGATGGCTTCCTAAGTGTAAGAAACTTATGACATAATTTTTAAATTAACTTGTTAGACTGTTGTTGACCAGATCCGAACAAATTAATACCTTTTCTGTATTCAAGAGCCAAAACTGGTCCAGGATCATGCATTTTTATTTGCATTTATCCTCTTCTAATTTTGGGGTTTTCTGATCGCTATTCTGGGCGTGATCAAGTCGAGGTTGCTAATGCTAATCGCACATAGCAATAAACATCTATGGTGACGATTTCCGTGACTTAAGAGGTCCTTAACTAACCTAGACCTAAACATCGATATATGGTCAGATAGGTAATTCAGAGACCAACAACTTGACGCTAACCAAATCATTTATATTTTCATAACTTTAATAATTACCACGGTCTGAGGAAAAACGCTATTTTGGGACTTGGTCCATTTTATGTCCTTCACTTGACCTGGAAGGTCACCCGTGGACCTAAAACCAAAAAATGATATACCATCAGATTCCTTACATGACTGGCAACATGCCGTTTTTTTTCGCGTTGCTCTACGTTGCTTGGTTTGGAAGTAAGCCGGGGGGGGGGCTGTCAGCCCCCCGTAGGGCGAAGGTGAAAGACGCGCCCGTAGGGCGAGGGTTAAGGTACACCTTGCCTACCTTAAGGTACACCTTGTACAATTATGGGTTAAGGTACACTTTGCCATGGTACACACTAGTGGTGTCAATCGGTTACCAAAATTTTGGTTACCGAAAAATTGTGTGACCGATTTGGTAATCAGTCGGTCAGGCGGATAATTTTTTTAACACTTTTCGGTCAGCTTAATTTTAAACAATTTACTTTGTTGTCACATTTTTACGCATTATTATTTCTATCCAGCAAATTGATACACAATTTGCTCGAAATTCAATTAATTAATGTAAATGTCTGGTCCTGCTTGCGGCATCCACTATTTTGTTTTGCAAATGTATTTAGTTCCTTTTTTACAATTATAACGTCTTTTTGGAAACTATACATGTGCGTTTTATGAATTATGATGTTAACAAAGCTATTTTTGCCAGTGTGTATAAATAAGTTTACTCTTTGAAAATCGGTGAAATCTTGGACATTAACAGTCAACAAATTAACAGCCAACAAATCATTAACAGACTTTCATTTATTTTCCATCCAGCACATGCCATATCAATGCAAAGGAAACGCACATACGTTTGGTTGTTATTTAACGGTTTCATTGATATTTGGTTTGATGTTTAAGAAAACAAAAACTGTGTTTTTACTTTTGTTTTACTTTTATATCCCTATTGACTTATCGGCTCATTTGAACTTAAATATATGCAAGCTGGAGTCCTAAATTATTTTACTGGGTACAGTACCCACTCCCCAGTAAAAATTGGGGTTTGTAATTTTACTGGGTACAGTGTACCCAGTGGTGGTTACGCCCATGATGACCAGACCATGTTCCTTACCGCTTGATGCACATCACCGTTTGGTTCATTCATTAGCCTTTGATTATTGTCTTTGGATATCACGCGAACACATTAAATCCCGGATGGACACACGCAATAACGCAACCAACACACACCGCTTGACCAATAATATAATGACAGCCATCATCTTGCGGTGCTAAGCCGGCGTTTCAATATGTACGGTCCATCACCACGGTGGTATCATTGTTACTGCGGGAGCGCTGTATCATGGGCGACCTGTATACACACATCAACACTACCGGGAATGACTGAGGACAGACATTGGTGGGCAGGGTCACACGGTCAACGCTAACAGTGGAGCCCGCTGCTCCTCTGGGGGCCGGTGGCGAATACTGGCGGTGGCGGCGAATATCCTCACCTGCTCCCTCTGCCCTGTTGTCCGGACAAAATGGCGAATGTCTTTTTGCCGTATTCAGATTCGAAGAACACTTTGACGGCACGTCTTTTTGTCGAAATGTGAAAATGCCGAAAGCAAAATGGCGAATGCTAGTTGTCGAAATGTCTTTGACTGCGCTGGCTGCTTTGTCGCCCTGCCGACATGCTCATGGGGCCATCTGACTTACCCTGGGGCCATCCGTGCTGACTAAGGGCCCATTCGCCATGTTCAGAAGCCCTTCTGACCCGTCCAGGGGCCCTTTTGGTCTGGTCAGGGGCCCTCTGACCTGCACAGGGGCCCTCTGACCTGCACAGGGGTCCATTGAACTTCCCAGAGGCCCTCTGGTCTGTTCAGGGACCCTCCAGCTTGTTCAGGGGCACCTCCGACCTGCCCAGGGGCCCCTTCACCCAGCTCCCCCGACCTATCAAGAGGCCCTCTGTGCTGGCTAGGGGCCCATTCGGTATGTCTAGGGTCCTTCTGACTCGCCCAGGGACCTTTTTGGTCTAGCCAAGGGCCCTCTGACCTGCACGGGCCTTTTGAACTGACTTGGGCCCCTGTGTATTTTTTTTTTCAGAGAGGGCCCTGGTGGTTCCAAAGGGCCTCTGAAATGGTCTAAGCTCTAAAGACCACGCGACTTTTAGCCCTTGATACTGTAATTCGCGCGGTCTCGTCGGCCACTTTCGGGCGGAGCCCTCTGGCCTCCAAGGGAGAGGGGGGTCGCCCTGCCTCCGCCCTCGCTTGGCTATGTGTCTGGCAGTGGCGGTTGATGATATTTTCGGATGGGGGGCAAAGATACCCAGGGGCCCTTCGGATTTAGGCCACTATATTTTGCAAGGCCTTCTAAATGGTCGCGGAAAACGTCGGACAGGCTTTTTCGGTCTAAAATCAATCTTACTAACTTCTTGGAGGCCCCTCTTACAAATTTATGTGGGGCAAAATCATATGTTTGCTCCCCAACTTCTGGAGTAGGAAGGCAGCTGCCCCCCCCCCCTATCAGCTGCGCCTCCGTTATCAGTTTGTTACGCAGCCTTCACCAGCCCCCAGCACCAGTCGCTGGTTCGGGTGGCATCCTGCCGGGGGGGCTGTCGTCCGTTATCAGTTTTGTACGGCAAGCTCCACCTGCCCAGCACCAGTCGCTGGTCGGGTGGCATCCGCGGCCTGTCGTCCGTTATCAGTTTGTTTACGCAAGCTCACCTCCCAGCACCAGTCGCTGGTCGAGTTGGCATTCTGCGGCCTTGTCGTCCGTTATCAGTTTGTTACGCAGTTCTCACCTGCCCAGCACCAGTCGCTGGTCGGGTGGCATCCTGCGGCCTGTCGTCCGTTATCAGTTTGTTACGCAGCTCACCTGCCCAGCACCAGTCGCTGGTCGGGTGGCATCCTGCGGCCTGTCGTCCGTTATCAGTTTGTTACGCAGTTCTCACCTGCCCAGCACCAGTCGCTGGTCGGGTGGCATTCCTGGCGGCCTTGTCGGTCCGTAATCAGTTTTGTTACGGCAGTTCTCCACCTGCCAAGCACCAGTCGCTGGTCGGGTGGCAATCACTGCGGCCTGTCGTCCGTTAATCAGTTTGTTACGCAGCTCACCTGCCATGCACAGTCGCTGGTCGGGTGATCCTCGGCCTGTCGTCCGTTATCAGTTTTGTTACGCATTCTCACCTGCCAGCCACCAGTCGCTGGTCGGGTGGCATTCCGCGGCCTGTCGTTCCGTTAATCAGTTTGTTACGCAAGTTCACTCTGCCCAGCCACCAGTCCGCTGGTCGGTTGGCCCTTGCGGCCTGTCGTCCGTTATCAGTTTGTTACGCAGTTCTCACCTGCCCAGCACCAGTCGCTGGTCGGGTGGCATCCTGTGACTGTCGATCTTGTTCATGTTGCACACGGTGAGCGCCGGGAAGCGGATCCGGTGGATCGGGTAGTCGGTGCTGTCGATGCTGAGCAGGGTCGGCGTGTAGAAATAGGTGCTGGCGATGCGGAGTATGAAGTAGCTGGAGACGACGACCATGCCGATCAGGATGGTGATCCAGTAACACCTGCAGTGCGTGGTCAGGTTTCGATAAGATGCTTCGAAGAATCACATGCCACAAGAAGTGAACAATTTGCTAAAAAATTGCTCGATTTTGGAGAATTCTTCAAGCAGGATATTTTTGTTGTTGACAAAAATCGTCATCAAATGTGGATAGATAGTGTATTTGTTGCATAATGCCTACAATGCATATGTATTTCAATATCTATTAACTTTCCAATAGACAAACAGGAAGGACACTTGTCATAAAATGGACACTCTAAATTGACGATAGAGTCCAATTAGGCACAACATAACGAAAGTGCACTAGCGGAGTTTCATTGCTGGCCTGCTCTATCCTAGACAGTTATTAAGGCATCCATCAGAAGTATTTACCAAAACATATACAGAAGCATATACTCTCTTCCACGAATCAAAACAATTGTTCGCTCGGAGGCGCTGCATTCTTCATGCTCATGACCGTACACTATGCGTATCAAAATAAACAGGCCAGGTAGCTAGTCTGCATTGCAGCATCATGTCAAACATTGATCAACCTTTACCGTGTAAGGGCAGGCTAAGTTCTGTGTGTGACTTATCAGTTAATGGACGCATTACTCAGCAGTTACATAGTCCGAGGACTTCACCTGACGCGATGCATATCCAGCCAACCGGCACTTTCTTTGACGATAGACGGTGCTTAATCGACAACCGGTACTTTATCAGTAGCACGGCCGTCCTGAGGAGTCCCCTAGGGACCGGAGTTGACGGCACGCAGGCAGTGCGTGGCCGCCCGCAGGTTCAAGGTTGCGCCGGTTACGCCGCGACTAATATGCCGCATTGTCAGCCCTCAGGTGCGTATTTGCGCATCCGGCGCTGCTTGCGGCGTGTTTTTAGCCATGTCTGCCGTTCAGTTCCAACTCCCAGCCATGGTTAGCTTTGTCGATTCAAGTCTCACCACTTACATGCATGGGTGGAGTTATTTTTCGAAGAAGTTTGCGGGCAAAATGCCGTATTGCATGGTTGTTTTCCCATGGTTGAGGTGAAAATTAACCATTTTGATACCAGGAACCTTTGGGCTTCGAATGCGACATAAGTTGGCGGGGCGAGAAAGCAAAATTATAGGTGGGGCAAAATACAACGTTAGTGTGGCAGTCGCTCGCCATTTGAACGGGAAACTCCCGATCCGTGGATATGCACATGTCTCAGACTCGTGGAAACTGGTGATCGCATGCCATGTAAATGACGCGTCAATTATCCATGTCCAAATAAAGGCTAAACGCGAACGTGAAGCGCTCGCGAGTCTTCACTGAATACGGGATTGTCCCCACATATAAGCGGCCGACCCGACCCGACCCGACCGTAACACTTCTGAGGAGCTTATATCTTTGGAATCCCACATCCGATTGACAAGTGGTCTTCGTCACCTGATAGCCCTATTCAATCAATTGTGTTATTGACATGTTTCGTCTCACGTGAGGGGTCAGCATCGTGCCGCGTCAGGGATGTCAGAAACGTTATCCTGCTAAAGCTGATAAACGGCTGGACTGATTCAGCTGAAATTTGATGTTTTGTTTGAGACCACACTACTGGCAATATCATGAAAGTTAAACTCTGGGGTCACACTGCACGTGCGCATGTGCACACCCCTGTTCCGTAACTCAGAAACGGCGCAGGACTGATAAAGCTGAAATTTGGTGTGTGGTTTGAGAGTTGAGACCACAATATGGAATTTATGCCATAATATAAAATAGTTCAGTTGCAGCGTTAAAAGGCAAATGTAAATGGAGTTTAGATGACAGCAGACCAATTTCCTTGCTTTCGGGTTTCTACGGGCTCGCTCGTCCTTCGTCAATCAACACGTCGTACTGGTAGGTAGTTATGTAAATGTATGTACCATGTGATTCATAAAAAAGTGTCGGAAAAAGATCTGTAATAAAACACAAGCACGTGCAGTTACACGTGAATTATTTTGTCTTGCTTAAAATATATCTCAAAGTATTTTTTTATGTCAAAGTTTGGGACAAATCGGGTCCCTGGGTGTCATGCAATTGCCTATCAATCAAAGATGGTGAATTGTCGAAATTCACACAGAGGTCAAGCCAGTGGCCACTGTGCAGTGCAGAGACAGCTGGAGCGAGAGTTTAAACGTGGCACTCTTCTAGAACAACCATTTTGAAGCTGGTCAAGAAATGTTAAGCGAAAGGAGCTGTCCATAACACCAACGAAGAGTCTTCTGGGCGTCCTTTAAGTGCCAGAACAAATCAAAACATGCAACTTGTTAATGACGCATGTTGGAGAGCCCGAAACGTTCCTTTCGCCGAAACCATCAGGCACTTGAGATATCGTACAGCTCGCTGTGCAGGAGGGTCGTGCGTCTGGACCTGAAGCGATTCCCATAACACATTTCATGCCAAAGACACTCACACTGCAACAGAGCCCATATAATGTCTTTCAAGCTCACTCGGAACACCGCATCATTCTCCCACTGAACAGAAAACGAGCTGGGGCGTCTAACTTCCCGCGACCTTATTCCATGACTTTTTTTATCTGGGGCTTTCTGAAGGACAACGTCTTATCTAGACAGACCAAAAAACAATTCAAAAAGCTGAAGAGCGCCATGAAAGTCCCATCGCACAAACAATCACGGAAAGAGACCTGTTGCAAAGTGATCCGGAACTTCTTCTGAGCGACTTGGCGATTCTGCCTGTCCAGCGCGGAAGGCATATTGAGCATGTTCTGCACAAAACCGTGCAGCAGCAAAACCGCTTGAGACAACTGCCTGTACCAATAAAATGTCATGAACCGTTCTACTTCTGTACCAATTTGTAGATCAATCAATTGAGCGCTCTGGAAAATATAGCTGTTTATTTTCCGACACTTTTTTATGAATCACCCTGTATGAACATAAAATTAACAAACGAAATACCATGACCTTTTCCTCGAAGATATGCAAAAATCCAAATGTTATCCAAAATTAAGTTATTATTTCGTAATATTTCGGCCACAGGCCTTGATCAAACAGTCAACATTTCGATACTATCGAATTATGTGTCAACATTCTCTGGCTCATAACACTTTCACTTTGTTCACTTTGTTGTCAACATTCTCTATCGAAATGTTGACTGTTTGATAAAGGCCTGTGGCCGAAATATTACGAAATAATAACTTCAATTTTTGGATAACTTTTCGATTTTTGCATATCTTCGAGGAAAAGGTCATGGTATTTCGTTTGTTAATTTTGACAACTATGTTCCTTCGCACAAGCACTTAGCTCTATTAAACACTGTATGAACATAGCTTGATTCCCTCACCTGCCTAAGCTGGAGGCGCGCTGCAGGTACTTGACGCCATGCAGTGTCGTGTTCTCCGCGTACTCCGCCAGGAAGGAGTTGGTCTGAGCCATACACATTACACATACAGTCGCGTCAGCAATGCGGACCAGGCTGATTCGCCGACATTTATGTAACTACGCAGACACATTCACTGATCCAAGGATGTTGTGGGGTTTTAGGGCGTGGCGACTGTTATTTGTGTTATTTTGTGTTATTTTCCGTCCACCGGCCTGACTACACAGTACACACTACACAGGTGGAGGGGGTGACTACTTAAGCTACCACTATCCATGCTGTTAACATTTTATCTCGAACTCTTTTTCACTCATGACTCGATGTCATCATACTTATAAAATATTGTACCACAAACAAGACACGCAGACCAGGACAATCACTAAGGAACGCAAACACCACAACCTTCAGCAAAACGTCGTCGTTCTATCGATCCTTCATTCCTGTTACAACACAAAAATGGAACATTCTTTCCGAAAAAGTCGCTCAGAATTTTCTCCAAAGATCTTTAAAATGCTAGTATCTGAGCTGTATGGCATTCCATCTCTTCCAGAAATTGTCATCTGGTTATAAAACAGCAAATAGGCAAAACGGGCAAATTAATTGTACCGCGCTCAAGTTGCCACTTCAAAGGGCACGGCCAAACATGCATTACATTTGTATACTTATTTGAGCATTTTCCTAGTGCGGTAAATAATTTTACTTATTTTGAATTCGCTTAACTTCTTACCAAGTTTCATTATTTTTCACACGGGCTTTTAACCCGCGCGGCGTAGGGGTCTCCAGCCGAACGCGCGGTGTAGGGGGAGGGTAAATTTTAACACCCGTATCTTCTGAACCAACGACTGCAGCGAGACGCGCACGGCAGCGATGGAAAGCTCTTTATGAGACGAATATAATGCATACCCGATTTTTTACAGTTAGGTCATATGTCAGGTCACGGTCAGATCATATGTCAAAATATAGTATTTAAGTGGATGGTTCATAATTTTTATTCAAAACCGCCTCTAGATTACGACTAATTAATACACATAAAGCTATCAAATGTATACTGATTCAACTACATTTTAACCCGCGCACTGCAAGGGGTTTTGCGCCGAACACGAACTGCAGGGGGGGTTGATTTCCGCCCCCCCGTGAGATCTCCAAAACTACGCTATGTACATATCGACAAGCGAAAAAACGGCGTTAGATATCTCGAGACGAGATCTATGGAAAGAGTTCCAGCTGTTTTTAGGTCAGGTCAATATTGAGGTCACTAGAGGCCATCAAAGGGCAGATTTACCAATTTTAGGACTTTGCTTCAGAAGCCCCCAAATATCTCGAATACCATGACAGTTAGGAACAAATGAAAAAAGCAATAGAAAACTTTTGAAACATGCAATCGCTAACTTGTCCTCAGATTTTAGGTAAGGTCAAAAGTTAAGGCTCCAGAGGTCATGGAAGGTAAACAAGGCTATATTCGGCAAAGCTGTTTTTCATGAATAACATTTAACATAACAAAGATAGGGACATGATTTTGACGCCATCGTGTTTGTCTCGTTAAGGCGCTTTGGAACATATTAATAGTGATCTGGTTAGGCCAACTGATCAATTCGACCTTCGTCCAAGGTCATGTGGTGACCCAGGTAGGTCATGTTGCATATGGGGCGACGCGGCTCTATGAGACAAAGATATTGGTTTCATCCGATCATCTCTATCTTTATTATATCAAGAGTTATTAGTCCGCCCCTGTAGCTCAGTGGGAGAGCGCTGGTCTTCTGACTTATCCCGGTAGTGGCAGCCCGGTTCGAGCGTCGGCATCGGCGCTCGCTATTTGCTCCTAACTGGGATGGCGCTGCGGGCAGGTGGCGCAGCGGTTGCACTCAAGGCCAGGTGACGTTCAGCGACGGGCGTACCGTTGGTCCAGGTATTGTCGGGCACGTACAACTTTCGTCTCTAAAATCTCTGCCGGCCAAACAGGAAGTTGCGCGTCGGTGGTGAGTCACAGGACCAGCGCATACAAGCTCTGCTTAGCGCGGGTCCTGACCTCGGAAAGCCATCCATACAAAACATTTGGACTAAATTTATTTAAAAAAAAACATTGCGGATGACCTCAGATGACCTTGCAGAGATCACTGAGCAGTTGCACCTTAGTCATCAATAATGGGCTATTTAAAAAAAGCTTCTAAACAACCACAGGCCAGAGCCCACTTACGGCTGTAGTCATACAAATCACACAAACAAGGACGCACGCGCATACATTCTCACACTCATACCTAAAAACATGATGATGATGCTAAATGCTAAGTAAAGTAAAATTGAAATTAATATATAAATATCCCGCTACCAAACATATAAAATAGGTTCAAGTGACTAGCCAGCACCGCTGCGCAACCATGGACAATGTACTATGCCTGTGTAAATGCCTTCATTGTTTGCATACTTAAGAACATGCGACTTAAAAGTAAATGGTGCGGTTAAAAGAAATCAGCATCAGGTATTTCTGCATGAATGTGTTGCAGGTGTGGCTGGTAAGCCGCGTTAAAAGCCTATTGCGCAGCCGAATTTACTCTACCACCCGGCACATGGAACAGCCCAGTGTGTCGTGTGCGACGGGTGGGAGCAGACAGGGAAAACAAAGACACTACCTTGTATTATTTATATATTTAAATAACATGATTATGAAATAATTGGGCTGGTCAAATGCACATTCTCTGAAAAGGCAGCATTTGTACATTTTCCAGTTCACTTAAAATGGGGAGGTCAGGAAATTGACCTGACCTTAGTCCTTAGGTCACCGATACAAAAACCGCGAAAAAAAATGTAGGTATGTACTATTTTCCCGCTGGGTTGGCCGGCACAGCAGCTAAAGGGAATATATCGCCTTGTGAAAAGTATGTGGAATGATGGAGATGAGTGCCCAGATGAGTGACACTCATCTTCAGCATTTCACGTACTTTTCCAAGGCGGTATATTCCCTTCACCTGCTGTGCCGGCCAACCCAGCGGGACGCTTATTTTGGAACCAATTATTTTGAAACCCCCAGCTAATTATCTGTTATTTAGCGCCGCTTGTATGCATTTGTATGATGTATGTATGCATGATTTACCTTCGTAGGCTTATCCCTGAAGTATGACCGCGGTCATTAGGGCTATTCTAAGCCCAGTCAATCGCACGAGGACATACAGTGATAGGGTTAAAATACAAGCACACTTCATACACACGATAAAAACAGCGACACTAAAAAGACAAATCACAGGACAGTTATCAAGATAATAGGCCGTCACTCCGATCACGTCACTTCTGAACAAGCGCTTGTCGCAGCTTACACGAGAAAGGGAGGCGAACATAGTACGAACTCACGCGGCAAGGGTGTGTACTCGGCAGCGCGCGGTACACAAACTGCCTCTTCCCCGCGGCCGCGCCTCGTATTGCGGGGGAGACAAGCAGGTGGTCCTGTCGGGGTACTACGGCTGGGCGTCATCGACGCTCGACATGTACAAAACTGCGCGGCGAGGAGACTCTGGCTCCCCTGTTACACCGGACTTTGTGGACATCGCTCTAGAGTGTGGACTTCTGGACATTGCGGAGGGATTTGAGCCAGCCAAGTCCTGCAGGACGGCAGAGATATGCGTCGGAATTTCTTCTTGCCAGAGAATCACACGGGCTGCAAAGTTTCTAGGAACTATTGTTGATTGATTGCGAGGTTCTTGGCAGACCGTTTCCGTACACGGAGAGGCAGTATGTGGACGTGGGAGAGGACGAAGAGCTGACACAAGGATTGGGGGCGTCCGGATGGGAGGTTAATGACGGACGTGGGAGATGCCGGTGAGGATTTTTTACCGAAGCAACTTCTGCGACAGGTTTTGACACGTGGGAGTCCCCGTTAAGAAAACGGTCAAATTGTCATGCCCAGATTTTTTTCTTCTGACAGGGTGGACAAGGCTGGTTGGCGGAATTAATTAGAAGTGGGGAAGGTTACGCCAGATTTTTGAAACGCGAGCCGGAGAGGGAGGCAGTTCAAATTTTGGTTTTTCGTGACTTTGAGACCTTCGAAACGGAAGTAGTCATTATCAAGAGAGAGAAGAAGCGAGGTCTCTAATTTGTCCTAATTCAGAAAGGGTGGACTTTTGACCCGAGACCAGGATCTGGGTGTCATCAGCATACTGGATGACGTACGCCTCAGCTGCGTGAAGACTGAGGTTGTTGACGAAGATGGTGAACAATAGAGCTAGAGCGATACATTTTTACGGGTTGGTGTGAAAACAAAAATATGGGCTGTGGGCCTTGTAGAGGATAAGAAGCTAAACATGTTATTCATTTAATTCAGCGTTACAACACACCAAAGACGATGATGATGGTTTCGTATGACATATGACGATGGTCACCGATATGAACGAACTTGACGGACATCACTGATATGACACCGCGAAGCGGCATCCCAATTTAAGTTTTAGGTTATTGAAAACAAAATTGTAATATTGGAACCAGATCGTGAGTGGAGTCAGGTAACCACTTTTCCTGGTTGTAAATCTCTGTATGATTAAAAATATTGTAATAAATGTATTTTTTGCTTATACATTAGCCTCGGATAGTAAATCACGATGGCCGGTGGCAGTCAGCGCTCAATAGTACTGGGTACATAATACATATGATAATACTAACTTATATATATATATATATATATATATATATATATATATATATATATATATATATATATATATATATGAATCGAACTGTAACAAACATCTCAGTTGGAAACACAGTAGGGAAATGCTCCAAAAATAGAGCGCTCTAAAAATGAAGCCGATGACGTCAGAGCCTGCCACAGGCTTGCATGTTAACGCTCCAAAATTAGAGCACGTTTATGAAAACTTTTTACAAAATCCACTCGGAACACCTGGAATCAAATTGTCACACCCTACCAAGTCATAGAAGATGCGATTATGAACATTTTTTTATTTCCTGTAGAAGCCCTAACAAACCCAGATGCACAAAGAAAATGTAACTTGAATTTCAAATTTATCAAAAGCATAGATAACTGTAGTAACATATAGGGCAATACTGGTTACGACCAAGGTTACTAGTTATCTATGTCAAAAGTTATGTACAAATTTATATTCAACAATCTTAATTAAGCTTAACTGTTAAGTTTGGTCTTATATTTTTGTTTTTCATATTTTTTTTTTTACATTATTCACAACGGATCTGATGTTTTTTTCAAAATAATTATGACAACTATATTTTCATAACACGTTACTCGCTCTATTTATTGAGCGTTTCAGCACCAGGAAACGGCAGATATTCAAAAAATAGAACAGGGATCCAGACTGTTTCTTGCCAGTGACATATCCATAAATTTAACGTGACCAGTCTATAAGCAAAGTTTGAAATATTTTCTCGCCATATATGCCATACATGGGTCGTCAAGTGGTCGCAGTGCTACGTAACAGCCGCTTAGAAAACGCCCTTTTTCGCGACCGCTTACAATGCATCAAACTGCAAAATTAGAGCGCTCTATTTTTGGAGCATTTCCCTACTGTGTCTCCAACTGAACTGGTAACAGTGCAAATGGTTTGAAAGCAGTAGCTATGTTTAGTGTTTACTGTTTACCTTGACTTTTTAAATTTTCATATAATTATATTTCGAAGTAAGAGGAATATTTTGTATTCATATACCTACTATCAGAAATGTAACGATTCATATTTTTTAGTCGACTCAAGTCTGACTTAACAGTCGAAGAACTGACTCGACTCTTGACTCAAGTTATGTTTCAAACAGATTGAATCGACTCGACTCTTGACTCAAGTCCCGCTTTTAAAAATTGAATCGACTCAACTCATGACTCAAGTGCAGTTTTATTAAATTAATTCGACTCGACTCACAAATACATTTGAGTCGACTCAATTTGACTCATCACAAGTTTCATTATTAGGTACTTGATGTTGACCGTAGGGGGGGGGGGGTAGGGTCGGGTTATCAGAAAATCACATTCTATCTAGTGTAAATTGGTTTGCTCAGGTGAACGGGCGTGGCCCCATTGCCTCCTTAGCTATTTCCCTGTTGGATTTGACTCACATTTGTTTGAGTCGACTCAAGTCTGACTCACAACCAAAGAACTGACTCAACTTTTGACTCAAGTTCTTGTTTCAAAAGAAGATGAGTCGACTCGACTCTTGACTCAAGTCCCGCTTTTAACAAATTGAGTCGACTCAACTCATGACTCATCCACAATGTCTGACTAATGAGTCGATTCATGATCAACTCTGAGTTCAGTTAACAGTCCTGCTACTATGGCAATACGATTACTCAACCATGCATTGGTCCCATGCGGGGGGGGGGGTTGAGTCGACCACCATAAACAGTGTGTGTGTAGGGGGAGGGGTCGACCCCTCCGGTTTTCAAAAGTGTGGAGGTAGCGATGCCCTCCGTCGACGACGCCCATGGCCAGGGGGCTGATTTCCGCACCTCCGGTTTTTCATGAATGGCGGAAAAAAGTAGTAGCTCAGCTGTTTGGGCATCAATTACCCACGTAGTCTGCAATTCTTGACCTCTGATTATCTCAGGTCAGGTCACCAGACCAGGTCACGTGACACCACCTCCAAAAAGTTTGCGGTCATACCACAGACGCAGTTTTGGGCCGATCGGTTTAAAACTTGTTGGATTTCATAAGGTCATATGTACATACCTACAATTCGTTAACCTCGGATTTTTGTATATTATTTACCTAAGGTCAGATTATTTTCGTGACTTCCCTATCATTAGTCAATGGGAAATATTCAAATGCTTCCTATTTTGAAGATAGGTACGCATGATAGCAGTCCAATTCCTGCTGGATCATGTTATCATAGGCCATTATTGATGACCAAGGTGCAATTTGTGTTCAGTGACCCCTGCAGGGTCAGCCGAGGTCATTCGAGGTCACCAACAATTTGTTGTCAATAACTCTCGACAGAATGAAGATAGAGAAGTGAAACCTGTACCAATGTGTTTGTCGCATTGAGACACGTCTCCCAATACGTAATTCGACCTGGTTGGGTCACCACTTGACCTTGACCTGATGTCAAATTTGAAATAAACATCTGATCAAAATGAATATGGTTTGACGCGCATTGACAAGACAAACACGATGGCGTCAACAGTATTGCCCTATATGTATTAGGTAAAATGTTATTTGCGAAAAAACAGCTTTGACAATTATAGCTCTTTTGACCTTTGATGACCTATGAAGCCTAAACTATTGTCCTGAGCTATCATTTGAGGACCCCACAGCAATTGCATTGTTCAAGAGCTTTTGATTGCGTCTTTCCGTTTGGTCCTTTCTATTATACAGGGTGCGGCACAAAAATGTACCTGTTTCTAAAGTCGTATAACTCTGGTAATAGTGTAGAAAGGGAGATGTTTTATGTACGATTAGAATCGCAATTGATGAAAATTTATGTTCCCAAAATTTTGGTCCAGTATCTTTCTTTGATGCAGAGCACCTTCAACTCAAAGTTACCTACAAATATGGGTCGTTACTAATTTTATTTTGGTCAAAAAATGAGCTCATCGTATTTATGCAAATAAAACTGCAGCACGAAATCAGACAAATCCTACTGGATTAACCCAGAACATCACTCAGGAACACTATTGCATAAGGACATCATGACACAAACTTCAAATCACACTTGGTTCACGTTTTAGAGTACACAGATATCACAGACGGTCCTCGAAGTGATCACCGCCTATTTTTAGACACATGTGAAGCGTCGCCGAAGGTTTCGATCACCGCAATGAACATCTTCATGGAGTAATTTCTCCTACTGCTCTCGGATGTTGTTTTATATTTTATAAACGTTCTGGTCTTTGGAGCATAAATTTTTGCTTTTAGCATGCCCCAGATAATCCAGCGGGTTTGTATGTGTCCGGTGACCTCGCAGGCCACGGGTGGCTGGTCTTTCCGGAGATGACTCTCGAGCCGAGCCTCGCATTAAGAACCTCAAGGGATGCTCGGGCAGTGCGAGCTGTTGCTCCGTCTTGCTGGAACCACATTAGTTTGCTTTCAGGTGCTTAGGCGAAGAAAAATCCTCCATCACCACCCGCATTGCGATGTATGCTGGAGCAGCATTCATTTGCTAGGAATACAAACAACTTCAGCAGCAATTCATTTTGCCCAAAGAAATGTAAACGTGGTTATGTGTATTTAGCTTGTTTTCAGTCCATTGCCATTTGCACTATGTCAGTGATTGAAGGTTAAGAATGTAAATAATTTGTTTAACAGACGTTTCTCTTTCCGGTGGTATCATTTATGATATACTGCAATAACCAAAAGGAGAGCTAAAGAGCTTTTCCATGAGGCACCACTGTTGCCATCAACATCATTTACCGACCAAAATAAACTTGGTAACGCCCATATTTGTAGCGACTTTGAGTTGACGGTGCTCTGCAACAAAAGGAAAGATACTGGGACCAGAATTTTGGGAGCATAAATTTGTAATCAAATTGCAATTATATATCGTGCATAAACATCTCCCTATCTACACTATTACCAGAGTTATACGACTTTAGAAACAGGTACATTTTTGTGCCGCACCCTGTAGTTCCCGATATATTTTGTGTTTTCTGAAGCGAAGTCCTAAAACTGGAAAATCTGACCTTTGATGACCTCTGGTGACTTAAATATTGACCTGACCTAAGCAAGATAGAAATAGATCTGAGATGATTGAAACTCTGATTGAGGTTGATCATAATGATTAAATGGAATGTAATAACCAGTAACCTCATACTAATTAAAAGAGATAAAATGACAACAAATTATGAAGAAGAAGCTGAAGAAGCCGCAACGACGAAATATTCAATATAATTTGTTGTCATTTTATCTCTTTTAATTAGTATGAGGTTACTGGTTATATTACATTCCATTTAATCAAGATAGAAATACTTTCAAAAGAGCTTGCCTGGACCTATCTAACGTTCTTTTTCGCTTTTCGCTACGATGTGTGTTTTTTAGATCTTGGGGGAATCAACTCTCCCGGCCGTTCGTGTGTGGCACGTACCCCTGGCTGTGCACGGCTTAAAACACTTGAATTTATATAAATCCTCAATCAAAGTTGATTAAAATTTGGTAAGTAAGTTGGTACTGTGTGGTTAAGTTAAGCATTCAAGCAATAGGTTGAGACCTGAGTGGCAGCTCTTCATTTTACCATGGTCATAGCAGGTGGTCGTTGGGTCATAAACAAAGTGGTCGCCGACGTGGTTGGAGGACATACCACATTGTTAGACCCCTGCAGGATGGGTCGTTGCTGGTTTTGCCCAGGTCTATTGACAGCTGGGGCGTTCCATGACAGATCGACCAAGCTATAACACCCTACATCTCAGATTTCGATTAAACTGCGTTTATTGGGGTTATCTTGGGACGTTAGATTCACGCTATGAAAATTTCTAGCACCTCATTCCGTCAAAGGTTTCGAGTTTATAGCCTCAGGCTTTTCGATTTTGCTCAAACCTTCAATTTTCAGCGGGCGATATTTCCCATATAAATTCTAGAAGTCATTCAAACCTATATATGATAAAAATCATAACAAGGCATATATTTATGTGACAGAACATTTTTTGAAAATTCCAAAATTTTGAAATTTTTAACGCGTTTTAAAGTAAAAACACGTTTTTTGTAATGTGGCCACTAAAAATCATGATGTTTTTTCTTGCCAGCATTGACTTTCAATAATAGCCTTCGATGGTAAAAAATATTTGGAGATAGACTTTCCTATAATATTTTATTTATATTTTTGAAAATTGGAAAAATAATGGTCCACCAGCACGTATTTGATTAATATACTTTGCACGTAAAAGTGATATAGAGCGTAACTGATAGGACTATATTTTCCTCGCTGAGAATGTATTAAAATGAATGCATAACATGACCCCTGGCAGGCGCTCTTGACCTCAAGGTCACAAAAAAACATTATTTTACATAATAAATGTGTTTTAAAATTTCAAAATTTTGGAACTTTCAAAAAAATGGTATTCACAATAATCCTAAATTTAATGAAGATTGTTATAATATTTAGGTTTATATGATCATATTATTTAGATGGGAGATTCACATACTGAAAAATCGAGGTTTACGCAACACCGAAAAGCTGCTATGGCTATACTTTAAACTATTTCAACAGATCGAAGCAGAAAATTTAACAGCGTGAAGCTTACCGAACCGCAGATTAACCCCCAAAACTATATTTTCATCAACTACGAGAAAAGGAAGTGTTATGGTTTGGGTCGATCTGACTTGGCTGCACCGGGTGACCTCAAGTCACGTGACCTTGAAGTCAAGGAGCGACCTGCATGGGTCATGTTATGCATCATCAAATGCAGATGGACGAGGCAAATATAATGTTGTTCAGTTAAGCTCTCTAACACACTTACGTGCAAAGTTATTATCAAATACGTGCTGGCGACCATTTTTTCTCTAAATGCAAAAATATAAATAAAATATCTAGAGAAAAAGTTTATCTCCAATATTTTTACTATCGACGGCTTATATATTAAAGTCAATGCTGGCAAGAAAAGACATCATAATTTGTTGTGGCCACATTATACAAAACATGATTTTACTTAAAATCGCGTTGAAAATGTAAAAAAAATCAAAAAATGTTATATCACATTTATCTATGGTTTATGATGATTCTTATAATATATAGGATTATATGACTCCCATATTTTAGATGGGAGATATCGCCCGCTGAAAATGAAAGGTTTGAGCAAAATTGAATAATGCCTAAGGCTATAACTTAAAAATCGTTTGACAGACGAGGCAGAAAATGTCACAGCTTAAATCCACGGCTCAGATAACCTCAAAGATACAGTTTTATTGAAATCTGAGATATAGGGTGTTATTTCGATATTTTTTTGGGTTGATCTGTTATGGAATGCCCCAGCTATTTAGTGTCGGCGATTTGTTTCATTGACCGATCGGGGACGATGTCACGCGTCTTGGCGCACTTGCTTGCTTCATTTCTGATTCTATAACTTGTTTACATAAAGGACGTAGGGAAGGACAACGTTGTCAGTGACCTTCATGAAGCACTGGGTACTTGCTTTTTTCCCAAACTTGTTACAACTCAATGTTACAACTTTTAATTAGATAATAATTTTATTAAATTATTAAATTTAAAAGAACATATTTGTATCCAATAACGGAAGCCTATGCAATTGTTGGTAAACAATTATAAGGTGAATATTTAACTTTAAGGAGCAATTTAACTGCAACTTATATTTTATGCGGGTAAAAAAAAAAACGTTCCGTCTCTCGGCGCATTTACGTGTTAAGTTGCTACTTTCCTATATGTTGGGCAACATATTTCGGTTGAACACTATTTTTACTGCACTTTTAAGCGCACAATAACATTTTTAGATGTCTGCACTCTGCACTGCACCATACCATTTTAGGGATCTGCAATGCGACGCATTGATGAGAATGTATATCCAGGGTAAAATACCAAAACAAATAGCGCGTAAAAGTTCCAGGTCTTGAGCCCATAAACATATTCGGTATGGCTGATTCCAAATTGGTGTCGCTAGTTCCAAAGTTGTATATGGTAGTTTGCTTACTCCAGCTCCAGGGGCTCCGCCACCGGTGGGGGTGGGACGTGTCCCCCCAACATTTTCGGATTTTAACATTATGCCTATGGGCGTTGCATGGAAACAATGGAATTCAGAATGCCTCCGTCCCCCCCCCACACACTTTTGGGAGGTGGCGTCGTCCTTGTCCAGCTTCTAAAAAATGGTGTGGCCCATGTACTGCATTCTCTATCTGTCATACTGCATTCTCTATATTTGTAACGTGCCTTTTCTTCCGTTTTGTTTGGCCCTTTCAACGCTTGGGAAGAGGCCCTTTCAAGGCACCGCTCCCCCCCCCCTGGACGAAATTCTGGCTATGTGCCCGACTTCTCGGACTAAAAGCGGAATGACGAAAGCAGGAAAACTAGTATCCCTAACCATAACACACACACACACACACACCTATACCCTGATACAATTTGTCGGAAATACCCGATCGTAAAACAATGGGACAGTATTTTTGGGGAACTGACTTGTGTTTTTCTGCTCTGACGTCAGCATGCAGACCGGTTTGGAGCTCAGCCGGCAGCAGCCTTATTAGAGAGCATGGCAGTCGGAGCTGCATCAGTCAGTGAGGCACCGCCAGCCGACCGAGACGCTGCGATGCCGTCGTGGTGCAGCTATCTCGCCGCTCTGGCCTGTGTGGTCAGCATCAGGGGAACCTTGGCGTTCCCTCAGGACGGCGCTAAGTGTCCACGCCCTGGCCAGGAGTGTATGAGCATCCAGACCTGCGCTGAGTACCAGACCCGCACGGAGCTCCTGTGGCACAAACCAGCGCCGTGCGCCTTCTCCGGGCTGACTCCGCTGGTGTGCTGCTCCGCTGCTCAGCGGCCCGTTACCTCCGCTCCGCTGACGGGCACCCGGTCACCGCTGCCGGATCAGTGCGGACAGCCCAGAGCCGAGACCGGATTCGGCCGTCCCATAAGAGACACTTCACGTCAAGTGATACCGGAGCGTGTAGCCGAGCCGTTGGTGAGGGGCAGTAGATGGCGTCGACAGACGCCGCTGGACAGCGGTTACGTGAGTCCGAGTCTTTTTGAACCCCAAGGAGAAGGAGGGGCTTCTAGTTCTGGCATCGGTGGGGTGAACGCCCAGCTGGGCAAGTGGCCGTGGATGGTGCTGTTCGGCCGGTGGACGGACGCCGGTCTGGGAGACTGGTTCTGCGGCGGGGTCCTCATCACTGATCGACACGTGCTGACGGCCGCCCACTGTCTGCGGCCCGAGGAGGCCGGCACTGTCGGGGCGCGCATCGGCGACAATGACCTGAGTATCTCAGACGAGGTGGACCACCAGGAGCGGAACGTCTCCAGGATCGTTCGGCACCCGGAGTTCCGAGGCTCGCAGAACGACCTGGCCGTGGTGCGGCTGGCGGTGCCGGTGAAGCTGACAGAGGTTGTGCGTCCTATCTGCCTGCCGCCGGCCGGCACCGAGCACGACGGTCAGGACGTGGAGATGGCCGGCTGGGGACTGCTGGAGTTCAACGGTGAGCCGCCTAACGTCCTGCAGGAGGTGGCGCTGCGAGTGACCGATCCGGCCGCCTGTGAAGCCGCCTACCGGCGCGCGCTGGGGTTCGAGGCGCGCTTCCCGGGTGGCTTCCAGGGCACCAAGGTGTGTGCCGGCAGCCGGGACGGCGAGCCGCGGGACGCCTGCACGGGAGACTCGGGTGGACCTCTGATGGTCCAGCTGGGAGATGGAACCTACCAGCTGGTGGGCATCGTGTTGGGTGGTATCGGCTGCGGCAACTCCGAGTTCCCCGGCGTCTACAGCAAGGTGTCCGTTTACATTGACTGGATCATCAGCCAGCTTAAGATAATGTAGGCCAGTCACGTAGCCAGGGGGTGGCGGGGGCGCCACCTGGAGGCAAGGGCCGACGAGACTGCGCGAAGCGTGGGATCATGGTCTCTTAAAAAGTCGGAAGACCGCGCGAAGCGTGTCTTTAGAGAGTTTAGAGCAGGTGTCCCCAAACGGTGGGTCATGACCCCATTTGGGGTAACGGAGCCATTCTGCGGGGGTAACGAAGGCCTGTGGCTGTGAGGTTGAACCATAAATGCTACGTTAAGACAGCTTTGATGAAGCCCTCGGCTAAAACATACTGAGACAATAAAACAGCTGCACAGAAAGCATCTATTTCTTACGTGTTCCTTTTACTTTACGCCTCAAAACGGAAACATGTCTGTTTAAAATGACATGCAGAGCAGCTAAACAGCACAAATCAGCCCACCATCGGATTTCCGGCAGGCGCTGTGCGGAAGGAATGAATAAATTGATGAAGAAAAGGTAATAAACACATGTGACTTCGCTCTCAGTCTTTGTTTTTATTGCGAGTTGCGACGCACCGATGGAAGTGTGTAAACAGGTGCTACCAACACATTGGGAAATATTAAACGCAATTAAAAAATATATAATCGGCATAAATTTTGAAAGGTGGGGTAATGGCCTCCTCTGACTGCTGAAAAGGGGTAATTGTGTCGGGATGG
>VOPJ01013373.1:98868-111951 GCA_014673585.1 Semibalanus balanoides
ACTACAGCACGAAATCAGACAAATCCTATTGGATTAACCCAGAACATCACTCAGGAACACTATTGCATTAGGACATGATTACACAAACTTCAGATCACACTTGGTTCTCGTTTTAGAGGACACAGATCTCACAGACGTTCCTCGAAGTGATCTCCGTCCATTTTTAGACACATGTGAAGGCGTCGCCGCAGGTTTCCGATCACCGACATGCGCATCTCAGGAGTTATTTCTCCTACTGCTCTGCGGATGTTGTTTTTTATAATTTTCAAACGTTCTGGGTGCTGGAGCATAAATATTTTGCTTTTAGCATGCCCGGCACAAAAAATAAAATCGCGGGTTGAGGTCCGGTGACCTCGCAGGCCACGGGTGGCTGGTCTTTCCGGAGATGACTCTCGAGCCGAGCCTCGCATTAAGAACCTCAAGGGATGCTCGGGCAGTGCGAGCTGTTGCTCCGTCTTGCTGGAACCACATTAGTTTGCTTTCAGGTGCTTAGGCGAAGAAAAAATCCTCCAGCATTGCGATGTATGCTGGAGCAGCAATTCATTTGCTAGAAACACATTCAGCAGCATTCATTTGCCAAAGAATGAGTGGTTATTGGATGTTACTTGTTTCAGTCCATGCCATTTGCACTATGTCAGTGAGTTGAAGGTTTAAAGTGTAAATAATTTGTTTTTTAACAGACGTTTCTCTTTCCGGTGGTATCATTTATGATAATACTGCAATAACCAAAAGGAGAGCTAAAGAGAACTTTTCCATGAGCCCCCTGTGCCATCACATCATTTACCGACAAATAAACTGGTAACGACCCATATTTGTAAGCGACTTTGAGTTGACGGTGCTCTGCAACAAAGAAAGATACTGGACCAGAATTTTGGGAGCATAAATTTGTATCATTGCATTTAATCGTGCATTAAAAATCTCCCTATCTACACTATTACCAGAGTTATACGACTTTAGAAACAGGTACATTTTTGTGCCGCACCCTGTAGTTCCCGATATATTTTGTGTTTTCTGAAGCGAAGTCCTAAAACTGGAAAATCTGACCTTTGATGACCTCTGGTGACTTAAATATTGACCTGACCTAAGCAAGATAGAAATAGATCTGAGATGATTGAAACTCTGATTGAGGTTGATCATAATGATTAAATGGAATGTAATAACCAGTAACCTCATACTAATTAAAAGAGATAAAATGACAACAAATTATGAAGAAGAAGCTGAAGAAGCCGCAACGACGAAATATTCAATATAATTTGTTGTCATTTTATCTCTTTTAATTAGTATGAGGTTACTGGTTATATTACATTCCATTTAATCAAGATAGAAATACTTTCAAAAGAGCTTGCCTGGACCTATCTAACGTTCTTTTTCGCTTTTCGCTACGATGTGTGTTTTTTAGATCTTGGGGGAATCAACTCTCCCGGCCGTTCGTGTGTGGCACGTACCCCTGGCTGTGCACGGCTTAAAACACTTGAATTTATATAAATCCTCAATCAAAGTTGATTAAAATTTGGTAAGTAAGTTGGTACTGTGTGGTTAAGTTAAGCATTCAAGCAATAGGTTGAGACCTGAGTGGCAGCTCTTCATTTTACCATGGTCATAGCAGGTGGTCGTTGGGTCATAAACAAAGTGGTCGCCGACGTGGTTGGAGGACATACCACATTGTTAGACCCCTGCAGGATGGGTCGTTGCTGGTTTTGCCCAGGTCTATTGACAGCTGGGGCGTTCCATGACAGATCGACCAAGCTATAACACCCTACATCTCAGATTTCGATTAAACTGCGTTTTTAATGGGGTTATCTGGGACGTAGATTCACGGCTATGAAAATTTCTAGCACCACCGTCAAAAGGTTCGAGTTTATAGCCTCAGGCATTATTCGATTTTGCTCAAACCTTCAATTTTCAGCGGGCGATATTTCCCATATAAATTCTAGAAGTCATTCAAACCTATATATGATAAAAATCATAACAAGGCATATATTTATGTGACAGAACATTTTTTGAAAATTCCAAAATTTTGAAATTTTTAACGCGTTTTAAAGTAAAAACACGTTTTTTGTAATGTGGCCACTAAAAATCATGATGTTTTTTCTTGCCAGCATTGAATTCAATATATAAGCCTTCGATGGTAAAAATACTGGAGATAGACTTTTCCTATAAATATTTTATTTTATTTTGAAATTGAAAAATAATGGTCACAGCACGTAATTGATATAACTTTGCACGTAAAGTGATATAGAGCGTAACTGAATAGGACTATATTTTCCTCGCTGAATGTATTAAATGATGCATAACATGACCCCTGGCAGGCTGCTCCTTGACCTCAAGGTCACAAAAAAACATTATTTTACTTTAAAATGCGTTTTAAAATTTCAAAATTTTGGAATTTTCAAAAAATGGTATCTCACAATAATGCTAAATTTATGAAGATTGTTATAATATTTAGGTTTATATGAATCATATTATTTAGATGGGAGATTTCACATACTGAAAAAATCGAGGTTTACGCAACACCGAAAAGCTGCCTATGGCTATACTTTAAAACCATTCAACAGACGAAGCAGAAAATTTAACATCCCGCGTAAAGCTACGACCGCAGATAACCCCCAAAACATATTTTCATCCAAACTAACGAGAAAAGAATGTTATGTTTTGGGTCGATCTGACATGGCTGCACCGGGTACCTTAATCAGTACGCTTGAAGTCAGGAAGCAACCTTGAAATGGGTTGTTATGTATCTCAAATGCAGCTCGATGAGGCAGAATATAATGCTGTTCGGTTAAAGCTCTCTACCATACTTACGTGCAAGTTATTATTAACTTACGTGCTGTGTCATTTTTTTTCAAATTCAAAATATAATTAAAATATTTTAGAGAAAAAGTATATCTCCAATATTTTTACTATTCGATGGCATAATTTTTAAGTAAATGCTGGCAAAGAAACATCACAATTTTTAAAGTGGCCAACATTACGCAAAATGTGATTTTACTTAAAATCGCGTTGGCAATTTGAAAATTTTGAATAAAAAATTATATATTTTACATTAATCTATGATTTATGATGATTCTGATAATAAATAGGATTATATGAATCCCATATTTTAGATGGGAGATATCGACCGCTAAAAATTAAAGGTTTGAACAAAATCGATAAATGCCTGAGGCATAACTCAAAAACGTTGACGGATCCCGTGAAAATGTCACAGCTTAAATCTACGGCCAGATAACCCTTAGAACACAGTTTGTTTGAAATCTGAGATATAGGGTGTTATTTCGAGATTTGTTTGGTCGATCTGTCATGGAATGCCCCAGCTAAGCTATGGGGAAGCTGTTTAAACATTACTTTAATCACAGTGTTTAATAGAGCTTAGTGCTTGTGCGAGGAACATAGTTGTCAAAATTAACAAACGAAATACCATGACCTTTTCCTCGAAGATATGACAAAATCGAAAAGTTATCAAAAATTAAGTTATTTGAATTAAATTAAGTTATTAAGTTATTACGAAATAATAACTTTAATTTTTGATAACTTTTCGATTTTTTCATATCTTCGAGGAAAAGGTCATGGTATTTCGTTTGTTAATTACTTTAATCACGATGAAATGACAAACGGTCACTTTTCAGTATGATAGCTGAGAACCAGGCGATATGCCAGCTCCACTGGCATTTGGAGCTATGTTTATAGGCGACCACTTTGTCAACTCTCCCGGCCGTTCGTGTATGGCACGTACCCCTGGCTGTGCGCCGCTCAAAGCACTTGAATTTCATATGCACTTGGCATTCCAACATGACGCCTGGCAATGCAATTTAAGCAATAAACTGCGGCACAACACAAAGCTGAACAATGACATTTAGCTCTTCGATGTGACTGAAATGTGACTTAGCTGTAATTGCGCCGGTAAGCAGTTACTTGAAGGGCGGGTACACTGCTATCACAAGGCTCAGTCGGTATGCATATGAAGCACTTACCAAATAAGTGCTTCTGTTGGTAATGCACGATGGGGATGTGTTTCTTGGCCAAGCGGGCCAGGCGGCCTCGCCGATAAAAAAAGTGCTCGAAGAGTTGTAATGAACTAGCTTGCCTGCTTGCTAGCCTTCGGCTCTCAGGTACCATCGGGTACCGAGTTCATTGCATTAGTATATTATGGGGAGGGGGAGGGGGGTCAACTCTTGCGGACAAATGGTGGTCAGCTCAAGTGCAATTCCAATCGAAACGTAAAAGTTACACCTATGAGACATACAATACATAATGCTTCATCAATTATGTGTCTTAAAAAAATACTTTGTGAGATATTGACGTTTTAATGACGTCATGTCAAACAATTTTTGTCGGAAATCGATAAATGTTTGTAAAACCATAAAAAGCGGGTTTTGATAAAAAATCAAAATAAAGCATTAAAGAAAGGAAATTACATTCTCGTTAAGATATCTATCTCAGCATTTTGAAATTTTGTGGTTTTGACTCCCTCAAATTGAAAAAACTGTTTTGTATCGTCCAAACTGACACATTTTTTTGTAAATATTAAACAACGTAATATACATAATAAAAACAAATATGGCAGATATCCCATCCAATTTAAAAACAATATCATTATTTTTGACTGAATTATGGCTTCCTATATTATAAGTAACTCATGGGCCATGGCATCATTTTTCGAAGTTGCGGTTTTAGCCTCTTAGTTACCAGATATAGACCAATAAATGCCAATGTTGTCTTTCTGAGACAAAACTGATGTAGAAACATGCATTTTTATTTGAATTTATCTATTTTAAATTGTGATATTATGTGACCTGACCTTGACCTTATGTGAGATAAGATTGTGAAAAATGGCTGCTTCTGTAGTGTGTAAATAACCCTTAAAACATATGCTCCGATACTTTCGTATATATTGTGCTGTTTTCCGACCTGACCTTGACCTTGACATGTGCTTACAATTTCAATTTTGCTTATGTGGGAGGTACATTATACCTTTGAGAGCACTTAGCATAGGCGTAGGGACGTTTGGAAAGTGTGTGTGGGGGGGGGGCAGCCACTGGTGGATCCAGACTCTCTCTGACCTCCGTGGGGGGCATCTTTTTGTGGCAAAGGGTACACATTTTTTTCTCCGCGGCTTTGGACCGGTCTGATGTTGGTATTCGAGCTGAAAAATACACTTTTCCGGATATTTTTTTTTTGGGGGGGGGAAATCACTTTTATCCTAGACATTTTTTCGAGAGAAAAAAACATTAAGGAAGTTATACGTTAGTCAAAAATATAGATATTGCTTTGTTGTTATGTTTTGGCATCGTCCATGCTTGGTTCAACAATAAATATTCCGTTTTTTAAATATGTCTGAAAAAAATTGATTTAGTTTAAAGAATAAATCACAAAATCCATACTTTCAAACATATTACACAATTTACTACCTACTATTTAAATACAAATTTTAATACATTTAATAATACTCGTATATCAATAGAACGAAGTATAAACCAATGAACAAGAAAAAATCAAAAACATATCTATATTTTTGACTGATGTCTTTCTAAGCCCACAAAAGTCTTAGGTTTTGTATTCGACATTTCCAAATATGCCGCTGGCTTCTTCTGACCTAGAATGCGGCCGCTGCCAGATCTACCACAGGCCATCCCTGCCATGACAAAAATATTGAACGCCTAAACGACTCGAACCCGCGTTGACGGGACCTCTCCCGTCAACATGGGTTCGAGTATATATTGTCTAGCGCTCTCCCGATTGAGCTACGCGGCGGAGTGTGGATTTCACTCTGGCGGAAGGATATTTAACCAAAAGTAGGGGGAGCAGTTAATATCGTTGGCTCCTGTCTAATAAACGGAGCCTTGGTCCCCTGGCTCCAATTATTAGTTTATACTTCCATGAGCTTTGATATTGAGGGTTTGCAATTAGGTGTAATCATAACAACTGTAATCATGGCAGTGACACACGATGTAAGAGGGAGCAACCGCTCAAAATGGGGGGCAGTTAACTGGTAGCTCCCTCGACCTTAAACGCGGGAGCCCTGGCCTCCCCCACCCCCACCCCCGGTCTTAGTATGGCTATTGAGTGGTAGTGATTGTGTGATTGTTGGTAAGTTCATCGTATTCTCTCAACTTTAAGTATTAATCTCGAACAAATATTAGTGATCGAAAAGGGTAAAATGGCTCAAAACTGAGGGGCGAGACAGTAGCGTATTTATAAATCAGCCAAGGGGCACACACTGGCGGATCCAGACTCTCTCGGTATGGGGCATCTTTTTGTGGCAAAATAGTATCAATTTTTTTCTCCGTGGATTTGGGCCGGCAATCTCATTTTGGTATTGGAGCTAAAAATACAGTTTTGTATGATTTGTTTTCTTAAAAAAAAATGGGGGAAAGAATCGAAACTTTTTTTCTTCTTGGAAAAACGGCAACGCAAAACGCGATATCCCGTAGCATATACACATAAAGCTTGTAATAACGTTTATCTCATACCAACTCACAGGGGTGTCACCGATATTTCTTGAGTGGGGGTTGGCTGAAATGACGAAAAAATGTACCTCCATTTTGAATGCGTGTATTTAAACCTTTGCAGTATTTTTAATATGGATTTCCATGTTATAGTGATAGTATCTAGTTACTAAGCGCTGCGCGCATTTTTTCGGGTTAGCCTGATCAAACCCATAAATAATAAATATAGGTGGTGGCCGGTGGGCCTTGCAGAGGATAAGAGGCTAAAAAGCCTTTCATTTAATTTGTCGTTAGAACGAACCAGAGGCTTCATTATGACGACGGCCACCGATGTGACGCCGCAAAACGGCGTTAAAATTTGATTTTTATGTAGCGTAAAACTACATTTTAACACTGAAACGAGACCGTAATTGGAGGCAAGCCTCAAATAACCCGTTTTCTAATTGCGCAGCTCGGTATGATGACACATATTGAAATAAAGGTGGCTTTTCATATGCATTTGCCTCGGATAGCAAGCATGATGACCGGTGGCAGTCAGCACTCAATAGTAGGGGAGACCGGGGCACGTTCTGTCACTTTTTTGTTCATTGGCCTTGGCGGGCACACTTTCATGAGTTGGTAATCGATACTTTCCAATACTGTTAAATACATCAATATCTTCATTTTTTAGTTCAAGTGATATCTCAGTTTGTTTCTAAACCAGTGTCGATAATGTGGCGATGACTCATCTGACAGAACCTGCTCCATATACAGGGCATGTTCTGTCACCTATGGGGGCACATTCTGTCACTGATAGGGCACTTCCTGTTATCACCAAACGGTCATCTGTAACGTTCCTGCAGGGGAGAGAGGTTTTCATTCATCGCCATCATCAATAGTGTAGAAAATGACGGCCATATACGATCCCAACACTGCATTTTTTGCGTATTTCTTGGTTATCCATGCACGAATCAGGGCATATTTTAACATATTAACTGCGGGTGGGGGATTTCCACCGCAATGCCTTGAAATCCCCCCCCCCCCCTAGTGGAGGCAAAGATCCCCCACAGACCACAGTCATTGGTAAGAAAAATGCATTTTAAACTGTCCACGGGCTCAGTGATAGAATGTTGCAATAAGCCCCGACGCCCCCCCCGTAAACGACTCATCTTAGTGCTGACGACCAACGCCATCCCCTGGTCAACAACCCTTTCGCCAACGTAAACTAGCTAGGAATATAGCCACCTTAACCATAGTTTCTTACACTGAGATAGCAGATTGTCGGCTGTGCAGAGCAAACCCAAAAGTCCGAAGTTATGTCCCTCCAAAGCGAACCTAGTTGCCAGATTCAACGCAAAAAACGTTGGGCATATGTGGGCATATTCCAACGTCACAAATCCTCGTGACGTTTCGCATACGTATCAGTAGTTTACTGGCCAGCTTGTTGCCTACTGAGCGATCGAACAGCTTGTGAATTGTGACGAGCTTCTGCACTCGCTTTTGACAACCGTCGCCAGCCCAGTAATGTTTCAGCTTCATTGCGTCGCCCCGCGCCACCGAAGATCGGTGCAGCGCTATGAGCGAGCACTAGTGTTCACGATGTCGTGCCCCCACGGCCCTACCGGCGCGACGAGCGCCGGGTCGAACCACCAGTCGACGTTCACGACCGTGGACTATCCATTGTGAAGGTGCGACAAAGCAAGCTGTCATGGCGGCTTTTTTCCTTCGTCAATAGCTTGCGTAATCGATGCCTCCTTGTACGTCACATACTCGCTTTTGGTGAGCAAGATATGGTGTGACGTCACATGTAAACATATTCTATTTTTTTCAAATCACAATTCTGACTTTTCTCAAAATGAATGCAGGACCAGAAATCAGCCGCGGCGAGATTGCATTCTGCGCATATTCTACATACTTTTTCCTAAGGTGCTATATTCCCTTTAAAGGGACACTGCCACCTTCCCAAAAGTTATCAAATGTACGCCGCTTGTGGTGCTAAATACGAAGTAATTGCTGCCGAACACGGTTATGATATTTGTTTCTCACAAACAGTTTTCAATTTAATAAAAAGTTAAGTTTTAATATTTGGGCTAATGACGTCATATGAAGGGATTTCTGGAATAGAGAAAACCTTACGCTGAGATAACCATATTACGGCTAATCGTTGCGAACTATTAGAGTAAGCCTACGACTATCACAAGTCAATTTAAGTAAGATGTAGCTGATACGAAGTTCCATTCGGTATAAGAAAGCAGTCAGTTACGAAAATATTATTAGGGACGAGGGAAAGTTACAGAATGTCCAAAAAATTAAACTAGTTTTTTTTTTTAATTTCAAAATTTCGTGATCCGACCTCGGGTGGTTGTTTAAACTTTAATATGCGGGAATATCAAAATGCATAGCCAGAGAGGTGTGGTACAATTGTTAAAGAAAAAAGAACCCAGGGCCAAATTGTTGTACCAGAGCGCGTGAAAACAGTGTGTGTGATTAAACATTCTGATGGAATTCGAAACTTGTCGACTGCTCCAAGGCTTTCTTCATTTTATCGAAGTCAAAATTTAACTAATAACAATACCATCATTTCCTTCTGCCCTCTGGTAAGGACCTAGTTATAACTCATATTTAGGAATGATTGCATAATACAGAAAACCACACCAATAATGAAAATAAGAACTAATACGAACGGCATAATAGTAAAGATCATACCCCACTCGAGCCGAAGAAATGTCGAGACTCTCGTCTTTTCAGTTGAATTTTTGACTCTCTTGGCCTTCGGTCGCTTCGTTCTTGAATGAAAATCAGAGCACATCGGTCTTCGACAATCTTATCTACACCGCTCATGGTCGGTATGGCATATTACCATAAAACTCAAAACCAGAGCAATGTAAAAAGCATTAGCCGCGTGGAGTGTGGTATTTCGATTATGCACTAGGCAAACTACCGCACTGGCGAATATGGTAAAAAATATACTCACTCCTGCAGTGCTGTCTAGTAATTGTGATTCGGCGTTTTCAAAATTACTCGCATCACTCACCCGATGAACGCTGTCGAGCTCGTTGTCAGTAATTGTATAAAACGCTCGATCCAACATACCAGCATCGTTAGTAATGGCTAAGACTATAGACAATATAAATTCTCTTCAATTGCCTAGTCATGGATAAATGCATATCTCACTCAACAGTCATTAAATATAAGAGGTAGGCCTTTCACCTTGCTCCGTCCAATATCTAAATCCTAAGGAATCTACTCATTTGGACTATATCCCCCCCCCCAGTGAAAGTTCTTTAGAAGAGGCCTTGGTACGAATAATGTGAGCTGCATCGCACCACCCGATTCGTTTTACGCTTTTACGCTTGTAGTGGCGTACCATATCTGTTAATAACTGGCAATCATTTGCATGGTCGTTTGTAAGCGATACGACTATGAATCATGAACAGATTCAGTGACAGAACCTGCCGCATATTGGGTGACAGAACCTGCCCCACTCGACGCAGGTCACGCTTTCTCATCGATGAAGCTCATCGATGCACATGGACGGCGACCTATTAAGTGTCGGAGATTTGTTTTATTGACCCATCAGGGACGTTGTTACGCTTCTTGGCGCACTTACTTTATCTGGTCCCATGACTTGTTTACATATAGGACGTAGGGAAGGACGACGTTGTCAGGGACCTTCATGAAACACACTAGGTACATGTTTTCCCTAATTTACAACTTCGAATAAGGGATTTATTTTTATTTTATTCTTAAATTAAAATCACATTGTTGTTTTACCATAACGGAAACATAAGAAATTGTTGTTAAAAATGCATGTGAATATTTCCCTTTAAGCCATTTTTACAAAATATTATATACAATTACATATTTCACAAACTTCTGTGAAACAGTGACGTCTCATCTATATTCCATACTAACCATGTCGTGCGTGGATCCAGCTCCTGACCTCGCCATTGAGTCGCCCTGCATGTCAAACCTCCAGCCTGGTGGGTGATGTGGATATATCTTGATAACGCTCTTTTCTCGGGCCGCCTGCACAAACGAAATGTGGGAAGACTGTTACAAGACACTAGAGTCGGTCGGTGATACACTACTCTATTTTCGGCTGCGCCATGGGCCATCTGGATTAGGGTTTGTGCTTAGGAATCAGAGGTCCCTCGGAAGCCAATGTCATGGTTATTGTTTGCGCTACGTCTCTGCTGAAATAAATTGACCCGTAAGCAAGTCTGACACGACAATATGTTTTTAACAAAGAACTTGCAAATTCACTCTACAGTGCGGATCGCTGGGCTTTGCTCTTTGTCAGTGACTGGTCTTCCAGATTATTGTTATTGCCTAATTGACGAATACGATGTCTTATCGACTGGTGCTTGCCCTGGGGTACCGTTCTTTCTACAGTCCGTTAGAGAATAGGTAGGCTGTACCGCAGTATACTGTGTCGTGCGGCGCAGTCTACCACTCCAGTGCTTCTAACACTACGTAGGGTAGCCTGTAACCGCAGTATACTGTGTCGTGCGACGAGTCTACCACTCCCATGCTTCTAACACTACGTAGGTAGGCTCACCGGCAAGATACTGTGTTGTGCACGGCGCAGTCTACTACTCCAGTGCTTCTAAACACTACGATAGGTAGGACCTGTACGCAAGTATATCTGTGTCGTATGTGCGGCCGCAGCTACCACTCCAGTCTTCTAAACTACGTAGGTAGCTGTATCGCAGTAATTAATCTGTGTCGTGCGGCGCCAGTCAACCACTTCAGTGCTTCTAACACAACGTAGTAGGCTGACGCAAGTATACTTGTGTAGTGCGCGCATGTCCTACCACTTCCAGCCTCTAACACTACGATAGGTAGCTGTACCGCAGATATACTGTGTGTGCGGCGCAGTCTACTCAGCTCCATCTTCTAAAATACGATGCGTCCTCCCTAGACGTGGTATTAATCATTACTGTCGATTGAAAATGTGGTAACGAGAGCGAGACTACGATGAATTTGTGCTCCGGCAGTGGTTATATATGCATTCTATCATGCTGTACGACCCCAGTGCGTATTTGACAAATGCCGTCCAGGAGGGACCAAGCCCTTCAAGAGGGCGCCATATACCCCACACATGGGGCCCAAACCCCACATGAGGGCTCCGATCAGCGAAAAAAATGTTGACAGGGGGGGGGTACAATCCGATACATTTCGGAGGGCGCCTCCCGGTTCCCACATATGCACCTCCGATGCACCTCCAAAGGCGCCATCCCACATAGCTCCAAAGGTGAATTCCGATGGAACTTTAAAATCTCCCTCTCACATACTTCTTGGGGCGCCCTCCGATGCACATCCGAAGGTGCCCTCCCACACACTTTCAAAAGCGCCCTTCGATACACCTCTGGAGTCTGAACTCTGAGTGAACCCTCCTATACGCCTCCAAAGACGCCCTTGCCCAAATACCTCTGGAAACACCCTCAGAAAGACGCCCTCGCCCAAAGATCTCCGAAGGCGCCCTCCGATACATCTCCAAGGGCGTGTTCCCCAATAGCTCCAGAAGCGCCCTCTGTGAGACCAGAGGCACGTGTCTCATATTCAGCAAAGGCCGATTTTTTAGGTATGTAGGGAGACGCCCTCGGGCTTCGGAAATATGTATCTGAGGGTGTTTTTGAACTAAGTGGGAGGGTGCCTTCAGAGGTGTATCGGAGGGCGCTTTCAGATATGTATTGGAGGACGCCTCCAAAAGTGTATTCGAGGGCGCCTTTGAAAGTATGTGGGAGGGCGCCATCGGATATATATCGGAGGGCGCCTTTCAAGCCTTTTCAGTTACGTGGGAGGGCGCTTTCAAAGGTGTATCGATGGGCGCCTTTGGAGGTATGTAGAAGGGCGCCTTCAGATTTGTATCGAAGGGTGCATTTGGAGGTATGTTTGAGGGCGCCTTCATAAGTGTACCAAAGTGTGCCTTTGAAGGTATGTTGAAAAGCGTTTTCCGAGATATTTGGAAGTCGTCTTTGGAGCTATGTGGGAGGGCACCTTCAGAGGTGTGTCGGAGGGGCGTCTCTGCAAGTATTTGGGATGGCGCTTTGAATGTATGTGGGAGGGCGCCTTTGGGGCCTATAAGTATGTGGGAGGGTGCCCTCAGAGATGTATTGGATGTCGCCTTTAGAGGTATGTGTGATGGTGCATTCAGAGGTGTATCCGAGCGCGCCTTACATTCAGTGAAACGCGCCTCATATTTAGCCGGAGCGCACCTCACATTCAGCGAAGGGCGCCTTCGGCGCCCTTCGCTGAATGTGAGGCGCATTTCATGAACCGTTCACGATCACCCTCAGGCGTGCACCAATCAAGACTAGTTACTTTATTGACAGTTCGAAACTTGACGCCGTGGAGATAAGTGATGTGGGTCGGAAACTTACTTTTACTGCGCACGTTGACAGCATCGTGCAACGAGCAAATCGATCTCTGAGTCTTCCTCATCCGCTCTTTTCATTCTGGCTCGAACCACGGCTCGAACTTCGATCACATAGTTGTACTGTCGCTGCCTATTTTTCCAACGTGCAATCAATTCACGAGTTTTCAACTGTGATCCGGGCTGGTGCGGCCGACTCCAATACAAATCGGGTCGATCGGGTGCAGCTCAAATTCTCCACAACACCCAGTTCGGAAATGTTCCTCTCTGTGGTCGAACTTT